>SJYC01006317.1:0-14735 GCA_006408675.1 Madoqua kirkii
CAGTGGTTTATAACAAAGAGAAAAGTAATTAACACAAAAGTCTAGTGTTGCTAACGTCAAAAGTACTATATTCCTTTTTCTATCTCCCAATTGCATTGATTAATATCCTTCAGGTGTCTTAAAGATAAAGAATATAGAGGCCTGGCAGCAGTCATTGACTCAACAGTGAAACCCATCACCAGTATAATTTTTAGCTTTTTAGAAAAGGCTCTGTATCTTTAAGATGCTGTAAGCTTTGTGCCTCTTGAGGTTGGGAGGCTGTAAGCAATTCACAAGTTGTAAAAGTCTGGGCAGACAGGTCAGTAACTTAGAAAGCTATCAGAGGGGTTTAAGCAGAGAGATTCTTTTCATATGCAGGAGACTGTTAACTGGAGCTCTGAATTAACTCTTTCGATGATAGCCTCCTGTTGTGTCAGAAGAGTAGAGTATAGCAGATAGTAAACAGACAGATTTTGGTTTCGGTGTAGATGCTCAGACAGAGGAACCCTTGAGACCTGACTCTCCTTGCCCATCAGGTCTCTCCGCATGACCTTGTCATGGGTGGGATCACCCGTGCTGGCTCCTGGCACTTTGTCATGAGTTTCTAATATATGGAAGGGTTTGGCTGATTGAAAAAATATATATATATATTTAAAATTTTAAATGTGGTCCCTTCTTTTCATTAATAGTCCATAGAAAATAATATAAAACACAATATGAAAAACAGTAAATTTTGCCATTCACTTCACTTCATTAAGTATAATGGGTTATAGTGGAGAATGTAATCCCTGATAGAATCCAAATTTTCCAGGTTACTAAGAAGGGGAAGGACACAAGGGAATGGGAAACTCCTGGGCAGAAATAATGATACGTTTTGGTTAAAGCACCCAAAATAGTAGGGGGAGACTAACACTGGGCCTTAGAAATTCAAACAGCAAGTTCAAACCAACATATAAAACTTAGACATATTTACTTATAAAGAGAAAGTCAGGCACTTAGAAACATGGGAACTTCTAGGTCCTAAGTATCAATTACTGAGGAATTTTACATGAAATATACTGCCCAAAACTGCAAGACAAATTCTTTAGATTCTGTAGTAAAGTTGTGAATGTCACCTACATGCAATTTGTTAATTTTTAAGAAATTCTTATACTTCTCTAATGGAATGAATTGCCATCAATATTGTATAAAAGAAGAGAAAAAAGTTTACTGTTTTATATATTTTCAAATATTTAATTTAGATAAGTTTAATATTTGAAAAGGGAAAATACACAACGCATTTTTGGTGTATATTAAATTTTATCCCAAATGAAGATTTGAAGGGTATGTTTAGAGAAATTTAAGACACCTGATTGAAATGACTGATATTCAATCAGGAGAGACTTTTGTACAATGTGCAATTTGGTTTTCTGAATTATTTTTTTAAAGGCATTTGCCCTTTCATAACTGTTACTATATTAAGAATTATATTGTTACTGTTTTTTTATGTTATTTCATGTATTTTGAGCAGATAATTAAACTAGCATTTAAATTTTCCAACTTGCTTAACCTTACAACTCTCTGTAATAGATATCATTCTGAATAAAATTTTATGGACAAGAAAATGCAAACATTGTATATTATAGCCATTCCTTCCAAGGAAAAACGAGAGATCACTTTCTACATCTGGTAATTATTAGCTATTTGTAAACCCTGTAAACTCACCACATAGATAGCATCAGAGCATTCTATTATAGGAATATGAAAGTTATCTCTTTCTGTGGATTAGTTGTATTTCTAAAACCAATTTCAATATTTTTTTCCAAATCCCCCCGCCCCCGCCAAAATATGAAATCAACATGCCCTTTTAAACCTCAGAGTTAAAAACAGTACTTTCCAAACTGGTTTATGGAATCCTAACTTCTTGCTCCCATGTGCCTTTCTCCTAGGATGCTTTGCCTGTTTTGGCATACCTTTTTTTGTGGTAGAAAGAGTCTTGAGACCCTTTGCTTATAAAGCATCACACATTGAATATAATAGGTTGTTTTTTATCAATGATACATGAGCAGCTTCAAGAAACTGATGCCAAATCTAGAGGATGAAGATGCATATGATATTCACAATTGAACTGATCAACTTCTTGAGACACCTGCAAGTAAAGATGAAGGAAAAACATACAATTTTTTAAAAAAATTAAAATAAAACAGTCACTTTCATTAACAAAGCATTTTGAGAATAACTCTCAATCTAAAGAGGTTATGGGCACCTTATCTGTAGCTGCCAATTCTACATTCTCACTTTCTTTTCTGATTCCTTTATAAATCCAGAGAGCTCTAATGCTTCAAAAGAAAATTGTCTTATTGGCCTTAGGTGTGATATGGCAGGAGAGCAAACAATAGATCTTTATCCGCCCACTGTTAGGACCATTAAAACTTCAAAATCAAAACTGCTTTAAATAGAACACATCAATTTTTAAGATATATTTCAAGGATGTTGGAACATTACTGAAAGGAGTTACCTTAAGCCAGGGTATGCTAAAAGGGTACATTTTTCTTAATCTCCATCCAAGAATGTTAGTTAATTAAGAACTTGAAAGGCAGCTAGGTGCAGAAAATGATTTTAGACTTGAAGCAGGAGCATGGGTCAGACAGGTGTGCAGATTTTTGCTTAACTGAGTATTGTGTGCTCTTGAACCCTTTCCAGGTCTGGAGCTTGACAAAATGCAAATGGCACTTTGCATGACAATTAAGAGGATTAAAATAGGTCATGGACAAAGAAAGTTGATCACATTGATTCTCTATGAATAATACTCATTGTGCTTGTTTAAAGTGCTCTATTATGGTGGTAATGCTAGATAAATCTTGAAAACTACTTGGGATACTTCAAATAAGCATCTATATACTCTTTTACCCTGTGTCAAGCTTTGCATTATCTTTTGGAATTCCAGAGAAAATGAAGACTCAGTCTCCAAATTGAAAAGTATCCACTCTAAATGGATAAGCAAATACATAAAGAGACTGTTTACCATAATTTGGTAATTTGGGCCTCTATATCTAAAATGTCATTTTTTAGATCTAGCTATTTTCATTTTTTTAATTGTACCTATTTTTGTTGCTGTTTAGTAACTAAGTTGTGTCTGACTCTTTGTGACCCCATGAACTACAGCACACCAGGCTTCCCTGTCCTTCATCATTTATCAGAGTTTGCTCAAACTCATGACCATTGAGGAGGTAAAACCATCCAACCATCTCATCCTCTGTCACCCCCTTTTCTCCTGTCCTTGTTCTTTCCCAGAATCAGGGTCTTTTCCAATAAGCCAGCTCTTTGCATCAGGTGGCCAAAGTATCAGCGTTTCAGCTTCAGTATTGGCCCTTCTAATGAATATTCAGAGTTGATTTCCTTTAAGATTGACTGGTGTGATCCTCTTATTGTCTAAGGGACTCTCAAGAGTCTTCTCCAGCAACAGCAAGCATCAATTCTTCAGTGCTCAGCCTTTTTTCTTGTCCAACTCTCACATCCTTACATGGAAAAATCACATCTTTGACTATATGGATCTCTGTTGGCAAAGTGATGTCTCTGCTTTTTAATATACTGTCTAGGACTGTCATAGCTTTTCTTTCATGGAGCAAACGTCTTCTAATTTCATGGCTGCAGTTAACATCCACAGTGATTTTTGAGCCCAAGAAAATAAAACCTGCCACTGTTTCAATTTTTCCCATCTATTTACCACAAAGTGATGGGATTGGATGCCATGATCTTAGTTTTTTGACAGTTGAGTTTTAAGCTAGCTCTTTCACTCTCTTCTTTCACCTTCATCAAGAGGCTCTATAGTTCATCTTTGCTTTCTGCCGTTAGATTAGTAACATCTACATATCTGAGTTTGGTGATATTTCTCCTGGCAATCTTGATTCCAGCCTGTGATTCATCCAGCTCAGCATTTCACATGATGTAGTCTGCACAGAAGTTAACTAAGCAAGGTGACAATATACAGCCCTGATGTACTACTTTTGCAATTTTGGAACCAGTCTATTGTTTCATGTTCAGTTTTAGCTGTTGCTTTCTGACTTGCACACATGTTTCTCAAGAGATAGGGTTTTTGTTTTTAATATAATTTGATTATGATACGTCTGATCATTGTTTTCTTAGAATTTATCCTGTTTAGGGAAGTTTTTCAATTTCTTGAGTCTGTATATTGTGTATATGTATATATTTTGTCTATTTTGATGTTTTCAATCATTATTTCTTCAAATATTTATTTTCTCTTCTGCTTTTTTTTGGAACAGCAATTATCTATTGTTTGCTTTTAAAAATTCTCCTACAAGTTACTGAAGATCTGTCCATTTTTTTAAAAAAATCAATTTTCCCCTTTATAAATGTGATTTCTATTGCTATAATGTCAAACTTACTGTTTGTTTGTTTTGACTTTTCAGAGATTCTAAGAATAAGAACTAGAAATCTGTGGGGGACTTTGGTAACAGCTTTTAGAGAGATAATTTACATATTATGCAACTTACCCATTTAAAGCATAGAATAAATATTTTAGTTGTACAATGATTATTTCATCAATTTTAGAAGATTTCATCACTCCAAAAAAAAAATGTCATATGCTGCAGCCAGCACAGCAGGTAGGGATCGAAAGTGGTCGATGCACAAAAATAAACTGGAGACAGAATTAAAGTTTTAAAGATGAGACTAGGGGACTCAAGACCTCTTGGGTCAAGAGCCTTGTTCCTCAGAGCCACATCACTTTTATTTAGTGTCTTGGCAAACAGAAAGTATCTGTTATGTTACAATGAAGTCAGTCTCCTGTGTCCCCAGTCATATTTCCCATTGTATTGATTACTTTAAACCATATTTGCTATTTTCTTTCAAGGAGTATCACTTAGCTGGAGGTCATAGACCTGCATATGCCTTGGGAAGACATCTTAGTGTGTGAATAAGCAGTGTTCTGAACCTGCACTGACCCGGCTTTCCAAGTTCACACTATGTTTTTCCTTAGTTTAGCAGGACATGGCAACCTGAACTAATCAACCCCATGTACTTTTATTTGGGTTATGCTGTATTGCCATATTTTGCTTTTATTATTTTCTCATGGTGATTTCTCATGGCTTAGCCAGACTAACAGATTGCTGACTATTAACCCCTGCATATCCCCCTTTTTGTTTTTATTGTAGAAACCTTGGAAGAATATCAGCCAGACATACACAAAAATCTCAGAATATACTGGGGAGCCCAAAATATGCAGGGAAAGATTGAAGGCAGGAGGATAAAGGGCTGGCAGGATCAGATGATTGGATGGCATCACTGACTTGATGATATGAGTTTGAGTAAGCTCCGGGAGTTGGTGAAGGATACGAAGCCTGGCATTTTGCAGTCCGTGGGTTCACAAAGAGTCAGGTACAACTGAATGACTGAACTGAACTGAACTGAATCTTGCTTGATTTCTAGGCTGAAATATCAGCCATATATAATGCCTCTTAGAAAGAAAGAAAGTGAAAGTTGCTCAGTGTTGTTTGACTCTTTGCGACCCCATGGACTGTATAGTCCATGGAATTCTCCAGGCCAGAACACTGGAGCCTTTCCTTTCTCCAAGAGATCTTCCCAACCCAGAGACTGAACCCACGTCTCCTGCATTGCAGGCAGATTCTTTACCAGTTGAGCCACAAGGGAGGCCAAAGAATATGGGAATGGGTAAGCTATCCCTTCTCCAGGGGATCTTCCCAACCCAGCAATCGAACTAGGGCTTCCTGCATTGAGGGAAGCCCATATGCCTCTTAAGGCAGCTTTTTAAAGTGGAGGAACAAAAATAAGTTAGGGCAGGCTATTGGAGCTTTTACACACCATTGAGAAACATTGCTCCTGGTTCCCTTCTGTCCTTACTTTAGATTTATGAACATGGGAGAAGGTAGATAACAAATTAGACAAACTTCTTTGCAAGGGAGTGCCCTTGCCTGTACCTATCTGGTCAATTTGGACATTGATAAAATCTATTTTAGAACCTCTACAGACAGCGGTAAGCTCAGAAGGGAGTGAAGATGAAGGTGTAACCCCATCAAAGGGAGAACCTGAATATGCAAAGCCTGAGGGGATAGAACAAAAAATGCAGGAGGCTATTAAAGCTACAGTTCCTTCTTCACCTTTGTTTGGGGAGGAAAATTTTCCTTTATCTCCTCTTCCTCCCTCTCCTGGCTTAACCTCTGGAGAGACTTTAGCTTTTCCTTCCTTAGAACAGGCAGCAGTTCTGTCATTTATCCAGAAAGGTATCTGTCGGACTCGACAGGAGGGTGACTTGGATGCTAGGACTATGGCATTTCCAGTGACAATACACGAACAGATACTCCTGGAACAGAACCTAATAATCCTAAAGGGATACATGAGGCTGTACACAAACAGGTTCCCTTCAAAATACTGAAGGAACTTAAGCAAGTTGTTCAGAATTATGGAGTAAATTCTTCTTTTACCTTGGGAATAGTACAGGGACTAGCTGAGGGTTCCCATTTGACTATGGTGGCTCATGGCTTAGCCAGAGCAACAGGTGACTGATCATTAAGCCCTGCAGTCATATCCTTTAGCACCAATTTTATCTCTCAAGTATCCTCTGCGCCCCATCTCTGGGTAATAACCACAATGCAAATGTTTATTTCCATTGAGTTGCCTATTCTGGATATTTTACATAATATATGTGAATCTTTTGTGGTGACTTATTTCACTTATAATGTTTTCAAGGTTCATCCCTCTTATAGCATGTACAAGGATCAAGATTCATCCCTTTGTGGTATCTATCTTATTTTATGTTTATGTAGCACATTTTAATTATGTATTCATCAGTTGATGGGCATTATTCTATTTGTGCTGCATTTCTCAGATATTTATTGACAGTAAGATTTGTGGGTTTTATTATACTTTTACATTTGATGGCATCCTTGGAAGAATCAGTCTGTCTATTTCATTTTATCTTTTTGTGCACATAGTGGGTGGTATGAGGTTGTATAGAAGTGTTTGTATATAAAGGAAAATCACAAGGGAGAACACAGGCATAGGCCCTATATGATTGCTGTTCAAGCCAGAGCACTTCCTCTTGAGTTTTTATTCTCACCACATTTGGAAAAAACTCTGCTATAGGTCAGCACTAAAAACAGATGTGACTCTAAGTCAGTCACACAAGACCAAATACTATATGATTCCACTTATTAGGTATTCAAATAGTGAAAGTCACTCAGTTGTATTCAACTCTTTATAACCCATGGACTATACAATCTGCAGAATTCTCCAAGCCAGAATACTGGAGTGTCAGTCTTTCCCTTCTCCAGTGGATCTTCCCAACCCAGGGATCAAACCCAGGTCTCCCGCATTGTAGGCAGATTCTTTACCAGCTGAGCCACAAGGGAAGCCTAATACTGGAGTGGGTAGTCTATCCCTTCACCAGTAGATCTTCCCGACCCAGGAATCAAACCAGGGTCTCCTGAATTGCATGTGGATTCTTTATCAGCTGAGCCACAAGGGGAGCCATATTAGGTATCTAAAATACTCAAATTCATGGAATCAAAGAGTAGAACTGGTGGTCACCCCCTCTATTTTTCCCACATCCTCAATCTAGACTTAAAAGACCTAACTTTCCCTCTCTTATTCTGTTCTGAAACAATATGTAGATGTTCTACATTGTTTAGAGAACACAGAAGCCTGTAGAAAAGATTCCAATTTTTTTTTCTCATTCTTATCAGAAAAGGAATATAAAGTCTCAAATGATACATTACAATTTTATCAAAACACAGTTAAGTATTATGGATTGACTTATCTAAGGAGAGAAAAGCACTCTCTCCTGACAGACTAAAAACTATTTAAACTTATCACATACCCCACTCACACAAACACACACACACACACACAACTGTTACCCCTTACTCCAAAAATAATGCTTCCTTTACCACCAACAATCTTCTGAAAGTATTAGAAGGACCAATGTGCTGTCTTGTGCTCAGTCTCTTCAGCCATGTCTGACTCTTTTAGACGCTATGGACTGTAGCTCATCAGGCGCCTCTGTCCATGGGATGCTCCAGGCAAGAATACTGGAGTGGGTTGCCAGGCCTTTATCCAGGGGATTTTACCAACCCCCAGGGATTAAACCTGTATCTCCTGCATCACCTGCATTGCAGGCAGATTCTTTACCCACTGCGCGACATGAGAAGGACCAATAGCATACTTAAATTTAAGCCAGTAAAACTTTCAGAAGTCCTTGAGTTCTCTTGGCCAAAGATACTAGCAGTACATTTTATAGCCATCTGAACCATGGTTAAAAGGACATATCGGTTTTCCATTTATGAACTGGCAACTGGAAGGCCACGCCTTTAGGGAAGTTATCTTTGATACTAGACTTTGCCCTACTGCATGCAGACATGGCAAAACACTGAAAGGAGCTTATGGACTATATCCCTGTACTAGATACATTAAGGCTGCCTTGCCACATATTTCTAAACTGACTCTTCATGATTGTTAACTGAGAGATTTCATCTGTCGGAGGAGAGATCAGAGGAAATATGTTCTTGAACCTTACAAGGAGAGATTTTATCAGATATTGGAAAGAACAAATATAGAAGGTAAACTCCAGGGAGTCAAACCTTGAGTTTGTATTTCACAGCTAAGAAGAAATGTAAACTCCTTCACACCTGGAAGTCAATTCCAGTAGGGAACCTCAAACTGAGAACTGGCAGAGATCCCCTAGAAGCAGCTGATCTTTAACAGCAGACAGCTCATCCAAGGTCTTTGGAATAAGTGATCAACTTCAAATAGTAAACAGCTTCTTCCCAAGTGTGTGACCAACAGTCATATCTAATCCCTTTTTCTCTTTTATATGCATAATCATAACCATTCTCATTTCCTATGGATCCCTGGTTGCATCCATTTGCAGTGACCCTTTCCCCTTTCCTTCCCTCTTCTCTGCAATTGTTAATTGAGAACATTCTCATTCTCATGCCACTGCCTTCAGTCCTGCTAACAGCTGAATTTGCCATCAATCATAAGGCCCTACTAATTACAATAAAAATCTCTGGGCAATGCTGGGCTCATCAAATGAGGCCACCAGGAAGGAATTACAGGCAATTGCATTTCTGTTTTCACTTAACATGTACAAGCAATGTTAAACTAATCAAACCATTGCTTTGTTAGTCTCTCTCTCTTGCAGAGAAAGAACAAAGTATTACAATCTATTGATTAGACCAGAGGCATTTCTAAATTTGATTCAACAACCTTCAGAGAACAATAGGCAAATACTTGCCATCTAGAAAAAAAAAAACTAATGGAAGTCTATATATGTAACCCAGCTAATGTAAGATCTTTGTTCCAATTTTGCATTGTGCATAACTCATCCCTCCTTGCCTCCCCCCACCTGCTGTCCTTCCACAGGGCTCTATTGGATACTTTTATCCTTTGAGGCCATGGCACCAAAAAAACCATAATAACACCTCATGCCCATTAAAAATAATATTCCAAAACTTAACCAGTCACTAAGATCCTAATTTCATAAGTCACCAAGTCTAGAAATTGCAGCTTATATACAGGCTCCATAATGAGGCCACCTCGATTTTTCAGCCAGCTTACTTGGGGGAACTACTGACATTATTTATACAAAGAATCAGAACAATGATCTCATTGGTAGTACTCATCCACAAAGAAAAGGCTATAAGAAACTTATTACTAACTCTGGGAGAAGTTATTGATGATATCATCTCTGTCAAATAAAAATTGAAAGGGTTTATAAAAATTACAAGTAGAAACAAAATCTAAAACCTTAAAAATAAAAAGTTTCAGTTCATTTCAGTCACTCAGTCATGTCCGACTCTTTGTGACCCCATGAATTGCAGCACGGCAGGCCTCCTTGTCCATCACCAACTCCTGGAGTTTGCCGTGGTCCAGCCCCGGTGGATCCAGGGAATTTGAAGGTGAGACAGCGTGGTGAGGAAAAACTTATCTATTTAATTAGAAATATAAAGAGAGATTAGGAAGAAATAGTGTAGTAGGAAAATTTAGTGGAGAAAAGAAGCTAAATAACTTGGTTTATGTGGCAAACCAATAAAACTTCAGGACAAGAAGTTTGCACCATCTACGTTAGGCCTCCAGCGTCCATTTGAATAGTGGAGAGTGCTCCACCTTGGGCTCCCTCTCTCATGGATCTTAGAAGCTAGAGCAAATAAGTAGACACGGTGAGCCTTCATGCCCCAGATGGGAATTCAGCCAGAAAATAGAGTAAAGACATGGGGGAAACCAGTCCAGTGACTGGCCCCTCCTCTATTGTCCAGAAAGACCTTTTATACCTTATTGATTGTACATAGAGATCAATGGATAATATAAAATTATGCAGCATCAGCTGCCCTGACTCTTATCAAAACCAGGCTTTCTTTCTGCATACCTAGTTGTATATACAAGTCTTAGGTGATTTACATCATCTTCTGGCCAGAGGGCCAATTAACATTTTATAGCCCTTTTTCTGATAAAGCTTTGTCAACCAGAAGACTTATTTTCCCTAACAGTGTTGTTCTTCCCAAAGTCTGATGCCACTCACAGAGAGCACTAAATAAAGTTACATTCTTACGTATCAAGGATACAAGAGGAGTGCAGTGATATGTAACAATGAAAAGTAATTAACTCAAAAGTCTAATGTTGCTAACATCAAAACTACTATATTCCTATTCCTATAGCCCAATTACATTGATTAATATCCTTCAGGTGCCTAAAAGATAAAGAATATGGAGGCCCGGCAGCAGTTATTGGCTCAACAGTGAAACATATTACCAATATAATTTTCAGCTTTTTAGAAAAGGCTCTGTATCTTTAAGATGCTTTAAGCTTCATGCCTCTTGTGGTTGGGGGCCATAAAAAATTCACAAGTTGTAAAAGTCCCCAACTGTTAGGCAAGTTAGAGAGCCATCAGAGGGGTTTGAGCTGAAACACTCCTTTCATATGCAGGAGACTGAAGCCCTGAATTAATCTTTTCCAGAGAAAAGGTGGTAAAGTCAGAAGAGTATAGTATAACAGAGAGTAAACAGACAGATTTTGGTTTCGGGGTGGATGCTCAGAGGGCCCCTCGAGACCTGACTCGCCTTGTCCATCAGGTCTCTCTGCATGAACTTGTCATGTGTGGGATCTCCAATGCTGGCTCCCAGCAGGACTTCACTCAAACTCATGTCCATCGAGTCAGTGATGCCATCCAGCCATTTCATTCTCTGTCGTCCCCTTCTCCTCCTGCCCCCAATGCCTCCCAGCATCAAGGTCTTTTCCAATAAGTCAACTCTTCGCATGAGGTAGCCAAAGTACTGGAGTTTCAGCTTTAGCATCAGTCCTTCCAATGAACACCAAAGACTGATCTCCTTTAGGATGAACTGGTTGGACCTTCTTGCAGTCTAAGGGACTCTCAAGAGTCTTCTCCAACACCACAGTTCAAAAGCATCAATTCTTTGGTGCTCAGCTTTCTTCACAGTCCAATTCTCACATCCATACATGACCATTGGAAATACCACAGCCTTGACTAGATGGACCTTTGTTGGCAAAGTAATATCTCTGCTTTCAATATGCTATCTATGTTGGTCATAACTTTCCTTCCAAGGAATAAGTGTCTTTTAATTTCATGGCTGTAATCACATCTGCAGTGATTTTGAAAACACCAAAAATAAAGTCTGACACTGTTTCCACCGTTTCCCCATCTATTTCCCATGAAGTGATGGGGCCAGATGCCATGATCTTCATTTTCTGAATGGTGAGCTTTAAACTAACTTTTTCACTCTCCTCTTTCACTTTCATCAAGAGGCTTTTTAGTTCCTCTTCACTTTCTGCCATAAGGGTGGTGTCATCTGCATATCTGAGGTTATTGATATTTCTCCCAGAAATCTTGATTCCAGCTTGTGCTTCTTCCAGTCCAGCATTTCTCATGATGTGCTCTGCATATAAGTCAAATAAGCAGGGTGACAATATATAGCTTTAATGTACTCCTTTTCCCTTTTGGAGCCAGACTGTTGTTCCATGTCCAACTGTTACTTCCTGACCTGCATATAGGTTTCTCAATAAATAAATAAATAAAACTTTAGAGGGATTTTCCAAGCAAGAATACTGGAGTGGGGTGTCATTGCCTTCTCCAATACTAACTTATAGTGTGGTTTATTCACTTAGCTTTTATTTATTTCTACAATTTTTAAAGAACTCTGCTTTCTCCCAAAAAAGAAAGGGAAAGAGACATGGTCCTGAATTTGATACCCCAGACTTTAGTTGAGTGGCTTATTTATGGAATAAATCAGTGTGAATATTGCACTTTATAAAAAAGCATTATATACAATTCTAACAGAGCACATTGAGGGGGGATATACTCTTCCCACAACATTAAAAAAAATGTCTTTATAAAAGGATTGATGTTTGAGTTTCATTCTTAAAGAGTTAATAGAATGGTCTAGGTAGAGAAAGAATGGAGAATATGAAAGGTGCACAAATTAGAGTGTGTTCACTATTGAAGGTAGGGAAAAAAACAGTGCTCTCACTGAGAAGTGAATATGTCAGGTGGCTACACACGAAATATGGCTGGGAACATGGAAAACCTAGTCTAGGAAAATATGTAGAGTCTGAATTGTGAAGGGTCTGATATGCTGTATTAACACTTTATCTTAAAGGAAATGTAGAGTTATTAAAGTCTTTAAAGCAGGGGTATATTACAATCATATTTCTCTGTTAGAATGTACTGTTAAACTTGAATAGTGATTGGGTTTCCCTGATGACTCAGATGGTAAAGAATCCATCTGTAATGTGGGAGACTTGGGTTCGATCTTTAGGTTGGGAAGATCCCCTAGAGGAGAACATGGCAATCCACTCCAGTATTCTTGCCTGGAAAAACCCCACGGACAGAGGAGCCTGGCCAGCTACAGTCCATGGGTTTGCAAGGAGTTGGACACAATAGTGATTAGTCAGGTAGAATCTGAGAGGCCTCAATTTATACCTGCATCAGGCAATAAAATGGTCCCCCAAAGATGTATATGTTCTAATCCCTGGACCCTGTGACTATGTTATGCTATATGGAAAGTGGTAACTAATATGGAAAGAGGTAATGAAGATTGCTAATTAGCTGACCTGAGAAAGAGAGCTTATTCTGTATTACAGTTGGTTCCAATGTAATCATAGTTCAGCTCAGTTCAGTCACTCAGTTGTGTCTGACTCTCATGGACTGAAGCACACCAGGCTTCCCTGTCCATCACAAACTCCCAGAGATTGCTCAAACTCATGTCCATTGAGTTGGGGATGCCATCCAATCATCTTATGCTCTGTCATCCACTTCTCCTTCTGCCTTCAATCTTTCACAGCATCAGAGTCTTTTCAAATGAGTCAGTTCTTCCCATCAGATGGCCAAAGTACTGGTGTTTCATCTTCATCATCAGTGCTTCCAATGAATATTCAGGACTGATTTCCTTTTGAATGGACTGGTTGGATCTCCTTGCTGTCCAAGGAACTCTCAAGAGTCTTCTCCAGTATCACAGTTCAAAAGCATCAATTCTTTGGTGCTCAGTTTTCTTCACAGTCCAACTCTCACATCCATACATGACTACTGGAAAAACCATAGTTTTGACTAGACAGATCTTTGTCAACAAAGTAATGTCTCTGCTTTTTAATATGCTGTCTATGTTGGTCATAACTTTTCTTCCAAGGAACAAGCGTCTTTCAATTTCATGGCTGCAGTCACCATTTGCAGTGATTTTGGAGCCCTCAAAAATAAAGTCTTTCACTGTTTCCAAGAGTCCTTTAAATGTGGAAGATGAAAGCAGAAGCATTACCGTCCGAGTAAATGCAAGAAAGACCTGATTGGCTGTTACAGCCTTTGGAGATGGAAAGGGACATAAGCTAAGGGATGAGGGCAGCCTCCACAGACTTGAAAGGCAACAACATAAGTTCTACTACAAAGTCTCCAGAAAAGCTCAACCAACATCTTGATTTTAGCTCACTGAGACCCATTTTGGACTTTCCAACCTTCAAATCTCTAAGATAAACAACATGGAATTGTTTTAAGCCACTAAGTTTATGGTAATTTGCTATTATCAGTAATAGGAAACTAATACATGATCCCATCTACTAGATATGTATGATCTTTGGCAAATTATTTAACTTTCTATTTTCCCAAGTGTAATATAAGATAAGAAGATTATCCCATTTGTCTTCCAGGAAAACTGAAATAATGTACATAAAGCACTTTGCCTATTGTTGGTGTTATATATATATAGTAGGAGGCAGCAAAAGCAGTAGTAATTGTAGCATTATCTTTATTTTCTTCATTATTGAACATTTTGTGAATTAAATGTTATATTGATAAAAGAAGACAAATTTAATTTTTTTTCAGTCAGTCTTATGAGACATGAGTTAGGTTTAAGCAAAAGTAGTGGTGGTGGGGTTGGTGAGAAGAGGATGATCTGTGAAGCATTTCAGGGAAGAATCAAAGATTTTTGGTGGTAAAGAAAGGAATAGCAATGGAAAGAGAAGGTTTTTATCTTCAGTCTTGGATGACTGAATATATTTCAAAAGTGGCAATATGGTTTAATAAATCATGTCATGCTCTGATACATGAGCACCTAGATAACTCAGGCTGAGTGTCATAAGAAGCTGTTTCAAATGCACAGTCTTTTTCTACTTTCTTAAAGTATATTAAAGACACTAAATAACTTTGTTAAGCTACAAGAAAAATTGAGCCAGTGTCAGATAAGCCCTGCTGTCCACTGCACATACCCGGCAAGACAAGACCTTCAATAACATCTTAATAT
>SJYC01006323.1:0-18269 GCA_006408675.1 Madoqua kirkii
TAAACTATAGCTTATTAATAAATAATAATCAATTATTTAATTATTATAAATAATGCATTAATAAAACAGAATTCTTTACATTATGAAATTCTCTGTGAAAAGCTTAATGAGTTGAATGTAAGCCAAACAACTAAAATTGAATTAGGAAGACAGAGGATTTTCACTGAAATTTCTCAAAGAACGAAGAGGTGGGTTCATTTCTGAGAGGTTCAGGAATGAGAGGCTCAGAGATATGAAAAAGTTGGGAAAGAAAGGATGTTCAAGGCTACATTATCAATATCCAGTATTTTGTTAATACTTTAGAGAAAACAACCTCCTGCTTTCAAGTGCAATAACTTGAAAAGGAAAATTGTCTTACTGACATTACTCAAAATAAACTTTTAAAAGGACATTTAGTATGATACTAGCAATGAGCTCTTTTATGTACTAAATGATGACTGTTCGAAGCATATAGTGATTTTTTTTGAAATTTCCTTTTTCCCTCATAATAACCCTATAAAGTGAGTAATACCTTTTTAATTCCAAATGTGGATGAATCTAAAGTTTGAAGAGCAATATCTTGCCCAGATAATACAGTTTACAAGAAACAGAATCAATATGCTAATCAAGGTTTTTGTGACTGACATACTGAACAGAATGGAAAATGGCTAGACCATAAACTTATGCTAATAGAACTTGGACCTACAACCTCTGTAGCAATCGTCTCAGAATGGTCAGGGCTAGGTCACTGACTTCTAGCTTCCCTGTTTTTCCCACGTCTACCTTTGTCCAACTTAAGCTCAGCCAGAGAAAGTAAAATGTGCTCTCCAACCCAATTACATAGCATATCTCACTTCTAGTTAGCTCACCTCTCCTTTGCCGTGCCAATAACCTCTAATCAGAGCCTACCTAAAGTCGCTTTTTCTACTATAAAACTTTTCTACTCTGCCTAACTTTGAGTCCTTGCTGAAACAATTAATGGTAACTGTATCTTTTGCCATAGCGAGCTCTGAATAAATACCTTTTGTTTGTCCTTATTTGGGTGAGCTTTGTTTATTTCCACATACCAAATGCTATAATTTCAGTCACTGTACAGTAATGTTTAGACTTCCAATGCAACAACAAATTGCTATTCTTAAAACTTGCTTTTGGAAGATAAAATTTTCCAGACAAAGGTAAAAACAAACAAACAAAAAAAACATTCACAGGAGCTCCCCACTTTAGATAATTTAGAGTGATAAACTATAGTAAAATAAAAACTGCAAATTGTTGTTCTAACTCTTAAGTTCACTTGTGTTCTGCATTTATAGTTGGAAGAAAGGATCCAGGGCCAAATGACCTCTTATGTTGTATTCCTTGGTTACCTTCTACAACTGGTATTGTTACAGATAAAAACAACCAGCAGCGCTCAGATGTAAGCTGCAGATGGTGTTAAAGCAAAGTGCTTTCTGGCTCTTAATGGCTTTCCCTTTGTAAAAGGAATGAAACACAGCAGGGACTAAAAGTAAGCACCTAAATATTTCCAATTAAAGCAAGGGGTCTGGGCAAATAAAATAGTTAAGAGGAAATGCTTAAAATAATATCAACGCATGAGGTATGACTCAGACAAGAAGGAGAGATTCTATATCAATCATTTCCAAGTACTTTGACTTCAGCACATGATATCTTAGGTGGCTCTACGTCAATCTATTTCCAGAGTCCACCAGGCTCTAATATTCTGGCCACCTGATGTGAAGAGCTGACTCATTTGAAAATACCCTGATGCTGAGAAAGACTGAAGACAAAAGAAGAGGGGCACAGAAGATGAGATGATTAGATAGTATTACCAAACCAATGGACATAAATCTGAGCAAATTCTGGGAGATAAGGAAGAACAGGGAAGCCTGGATTGCTTCAATGCATGGGGTCACAGCTGGATAAGACTTAGCAACTGAACAACAATAAAAATAACCAGTATTTGTTTCTCAACTGTTTTGTTTCTGAGAAAATCAGTTTCTCCAGAGCTTATGAAGTGTTCTACAACAAAGCAGAGGGTAGTATCTTTTTGAATGAAATGTGAACAACTGGGTTACACAAAACTGCAAACATTCCTTTCTAATAATACTTCCATGAGCTTTAATTATATAGGAAGATATGACCTGAAAATGTTTCTAAATATTTTCACAGTTCAGTTCATGGGAGTAGTGTTCAAAGAAACATAATTGAGTTGTTAGATCCTCATTGGAAGCCATCTTAAAGCTTTAAGTGAATTTCTATATTCCATTGCAATGAAGATATTACAGAGTGCAGAGTCTGAAAAGGACCAATAAGTTAACTTTAGAATTTTGAAACTAGGATAAGGTGAAAGAAGGAAGGGTCTTACATGACAGAATAGAACAGTGATTAAAGGCTGAGGGCATGGTACCAGTCTGTCAGATTTGGGTTGCTGGATTTACTGCTTTGTGGCTTTAAAAGTGAAAGTGTTAGTCTCTCAGTCATATCCAACTCTCCATGACCCTATGGACTGTAGTTCACTAAGCTCCTCTGTCCATGGAATTCTCCAGGAATAGGAGTAGGTATATTATTGGAGTGGAATAATATTAATTACATTAGGCTTCAGTTTCCTCTTCAATTGAAAGTTACTGAGAGAATGAATAAATTAGCTTATGCAAAGTGCTAAGAATATTATATTTTTCATTACTATTGCCATAATTTATCATTTTCTGGAAAAACTGAACAAGAGATCTTGGACTATTCTGACCACATTCTTTCCTCTGAGTTTACAGTAAACAAGTTAATTGTTTATGCTATGAAAAATGGGTCTGAAAATTTCTTGAAAATCTCAGTGTGTGCTGTTTGAGGAAGGCTGTCAGAAGAGGTGGGGGCTCATATGCAAGTCATACATTTCAGTCCATTAGAACTCTTATACCTATAAAGAGGTTAATCCTCTGCCAAATGAATACACACTACATTCTACTTCTCTCCTCAAGATGTTTCTCTTCTACAGAATTATGCTATAAATTGGAGCATGGTGCAAACTGCTCTGAGGGCTAACTCACTGGGATAACTCTGACACCCTTTGAAGCACAGAGACCCTCTGGGAATTCTAGGGGGTTTATATCCCTACTACTGTGTTTGCAATTAGGTCCTTCACTCAGCTGAAGAGTGACTCACATTTCTATTGAAAGATTGCCTTGATTTACAGATAGCTAAAGAAACGACTAGATTTTAAATCAGCAAAACATTTCAAGTATAATATTCTATTCTTTGTCCTTCTGCCTCTATTCTTCCTTCACACTGGCACTCAAACAGGATAAACATAATTTTCCCAAATTAAAATTTCCTTTGTTTAGCATTCTATTTAAATCAGCATTGATTCTATGGGAAACAATAAAAAATAGGAACTGAATCTGGCTTATTCAGTTTCAATTTTAGTTTAAAACTTCAGTTCAGTTCACTTCAGTCGCACAGTCGTGTCAGGCTCTTTGTGACCCATCCAACTGTAGCACACTAGGCTTCTCTGTCCATCAGCAACTCCCAAAGTTTACTAAAACTCATGTCTACTGAGTCAGTGATGCCATCCAACCATCTCATCCTACGCTGTCCCTTTCTCCTCCCATCCTCAATCTTTCCCAGCATCAGGGCCTTTTCCAGTGAGTCAGTTCTTTGCGTCAGGTGGCCAAACTACTGAAGTTTCAACTTCAGCATCAGTCCTTCCAATGAATATTCAGGACTGATTTCCTTTGGGATTGATTTGTTAGATCTCCTTGCAGTCCAAGAGACTCTCAAGAGTCTTCTCCAATACCACAGTTCAAAAGCATCAATTCTTCACTGCTCAGCTTTCTTTATAGTCCAACTCTCACATCCATACATGACTGCTGGAAAAACTATAGCTTTGACTAGATGTACTTTTGTTGGCAAAGTAATGTCTTTGCTTTTTAATATGTTGTCCAGGTTGGTCATAGCTTTTCTTCTAGGGAGCAACCAACTTTTAAGTTCATGGCTGCAGTCACCATCTACAGTGATTTTGGAGCCCCCAAAAATAAAGTCTGTCACTGTTTCCATTGTTTCCCAATTTATTTGCCATAAAGTGATGGGACCATCCATGATCTTAGTTTTCTGAATGTTATGTCTTGAGCCAACTTTTTCACTTTCCTCTTTCACTTTCATCAAGAGGATCTTTAGCTCTTCTTTGCTTTCTGCCATAAGAGTGGTGTCATCTGCATATCTGAGGTTATTTATATTTCTCCCAGCAATCTTGATTGCGGCTTGTGCTTTATCCAGTCCAGCATTTCTCATGATGTACAAGGCATGTAAGTTAACTAAGCAAAGTGACAATATACAGCCTTGACATATTCCTTACCCAATTTGGAACCATTCTATTGTTCCATGTCCAGTTCTAACTGTTGCTTCTTGATCTGTATATAGATTTCTCAGGAGCCAGGTCAATTCCCATCTCTTGAAGGTAATTTTCTACAGTTTGTTGTAATCCACACAGTCAAAGCTTTGGCATAGTCAATAAAAAAGAAGTAGATGTTTTTTCTGGAATTTTCTTGCTTTCTCAGTGATCCAACAGATGTTGGAAATTTGATCTCTCGTTCCTCTGGCTTGTCTAAATCCAGCTTGAACATCTGGAAGTTCATGGTTCACGTACTGTTGAAGCCTGGCTTTGAAAATTTTGAACATTACTTTACTACTGTGTGAGATGAGTGCAATTGTTCAGTAGTTTGAAGAGTTTTTAGCATTGCCTTTCTTTGGGATTAGAATGAAAACTGACCTTTTCCAGTCCTGTGGCCGCTGCTGAGTTTTCCAAATTTGCTGGCATATTGAATGCAGCACTTTCACAGCATCATCCTTCAGGATTTGAAATAGGTCAACTGAAATTCCATCACCTCCACTAGCTTTGTTCATAGTGATGCTTCCTAAGGTTCACTTGACTTCACATTCCATGATGTTTGGTTCTGGGTGAGAGATCACACCATCATGATTATCTGGGTCATAAAGATCTTTTTTGTATAGTTCTTCTGTGTATTCTTGCCACCTCTTAATATCTTCTGCTTCTGTTAGGTCCATACCATTTCTGCCCTTTTTTGTGCTCATCTTTGCATGAAATGTTCCCTTGGTATCTCTAATTTTCTTGAAGATATCTCTAGTCTTTTCCATTCTATTGTTTTTCTCTATTTCTTTGCATTGATCACTGAGGAAGGCTTTCTTATCTCTCCTTGCTATTCTTTGGAACTCTGCATTCAAATGAGTATATCTTTCCTTTTCTCCTTTGCCTTTCACGTTTCTTCTTTCACAGCTATTTGTCAGGCCTCCTCAGATAACCATTTTGCCTTTTTGCATTTCTTTATCTTGGAGATGGTCTTGATCACTGCCTCCTGTGCAATGCTATGAACCTCTGTCCATAGTTCTTCAGACACTCTATCAGATCTAATCCCTTTAATCTATTTGTCATAAGGGATTTGATTTAGGTCATACTTGAATTATCTAGTGGCTTTCCATACTTTATTCAATTTAAGTCTGAATTAGGCCATAGGAGTTCATGATCTGAGCCACAGTCAGCTCCCGGTCTTGTTTTTGCTGACTGTGTAGAGCTTCTCCATCTTTATTCTCAAAGAGTATAATCAATCTGATTTCAGTGTTGACCATCTAGTGATGTCCATTTGTAGTCTTCTCCTGTGTTGTTGGAAGATGGTATTTGCTGTGACCAATGCATTCTCTTGGCAAAACCCTATTAGCTTTTGCCCTGCTTCATTCTGTACACCAAGGCCAAATTTTCCTGTTACACTAGGTATCTCTGGACATACCTCTTTTGATTTCAGTCCCCTTTGATAAAAAGAACACCTTTTTTGGGTGTTAGTTCTAGAAGGTCTTGTAGATCTTCCTAGAAACCTTCAACTTCAGCTTCTTCAGCATTACTGGTCAGGGCATAGGCATGGATTACTGTGATATTGAAAGGTTTGCCTTGGAAACAGATCATTCTGTCATTTTTGAGACTGAATCCAAGAACCGCATTTTGGACTGTTTTATTGACTGTGATGGCTATTCCATTTCTTCTAAGGAGTTCTTGTGCCCACAGTAGATGAAAAAATTTCAGTCTATGGTTTTCTAAATCCTCCAAGGTTTATTAATCTCTGTACCCTGACACAGCAACAAGCTGATAAGTATAATGCATTACTTTCCAGTGAAGTGGGTATTTTAAAGCTGAATAGCTGCAAAATAGCTTATAATATTACAATGCTAGCTAAAAGGATTAGAACTAATGAGCAACATTTGGATTACATGTTTGTATGGTACTATAAAAATTATCATTCTCCTAAAATAGTATAAGCTCTTTTTATGGCTATTCAGCTTTTAAATACCTTCTTCACTGAAAAGTAATGCATTATAGTAATCAGCTTGTTGCTGTGTCAGGGTACAGAGATCAATAAACCTTGAAGGATTTGAAAGCCATAGATTCTGAAATTCTTTTATCAAGTTTCTCTAGCAGGTTAAATTACTTACTCTTATTAAAACAGGCAGCAATTCCTCCTAATAGTGAAAGGTCACCTTAAGTGCCTCTGTAAGTAATTACATAATTCTAAAATCTTGCAGCTTAAATACCCATTTTTAATCATCCAACTCACTTCTAGAACATATCAAGGCAATAATATCATTTTAAAGTGGATACTTTATACATGTTGCAATGCCATTCTTCCAAATCATGCCGCCCTCGCCCTCTCCCATAGAGTCTAAAAGACTGTTCTATACATCTATGTCTCTTTTGCTGTCTCGCATACAGAGGGATGGTATGGGGAGGGAGGAGGGAAGGGGGTTCAGGATGGGGAACACGTGTATACCTGTGGTGGATTCATGTTGATGCATGGCAAAACCAATACAATATTGTAAAGTAATTAACCTCCAATTAAAATAAATAAATTTATACTAAAAAAATAAAGTTGATATTTTAATCTCTAACTTAATCATTGTTCAAGATAGGAAACAATCAGTAACCATATCCAAAATCATTTTAAAGTTAATTTACTTAACTCTTACCCTCTTTCATGTTTCAGTGGTCAATTCTATTTTCTAAATAAGTGGTGAGAGTAATCAAAAGTGTCTCATAAATGGCTCTGTGTAAAATGTGCATTTTTTTTTAACCTAAACTTTAACAATGAAGCTAACCCTCATTGAAGAATCAACTAAATTTATCTACATTTCCCACTTTGGTGTATGGGTGCAGTATTTCCTTTTTCATAATTCATAAACTTAAGCTAAAGATGTGAAAAACGATAATGCATGCTTCTTTATATCAACCGTATGATACTGCATGCTGTGTACTTAGTCACTCAGTCATGTCCGACTCTTTATGACCCCACAGTCTGTAGCCCACCAGGTTGTTCTGCCCACTGAGATTCTCAAGGCAAGAATACGGGAGTGGGTTGCCATGCTCTCTCCAGGGGATCTTCCCAACACAGGGACTGAACCCAGGTCTCCCACATTGCAGATGATTCTTTACTGTCTGAGCCAACATATAATATTAGCAGGGTGATAACTTCATCCACCACTATAATATTATTTTTATTTCTTTAGCTTAGAGGCTAAAACTTTTTAAAAAAGATATACACAAACACACAAAACATTGCAAGTGTGTGGCAATTTAGAAAATAATATATATTTGAAACTATAAATACAAATATTTCCCTATAATTCTATTTAAATGATTCAAGAAAAAGCTCAGGCATTTTTAGTCATTTCAAACTTCATTTGAAATTACTCTGAGGGCAAATGAAATAAATAAAATGAGATGTTATATATATCCCATTTAGTTCTCTGTAACAGTGAAAGAAGATGGGGAAGAAGATAGAATGAACCAGCAAATTCATATTTGCCTTATTCCAATCTCCACTAATATACACAGACTGATCTTCATTAGTAGAAAAAAAAATTATGTGAACTACAGAAACTAGAATCCATGTTCTGCTGAGAATTATGAAAAAGAGGATTCTTGCCTTCATCTTCAAAGATCAACTTAATCAGGGGCTTTTCTGGCAGTCCAGTGGTTAACACTTTGCCTTCCAATGCAGAGGGTTCAATCCCTGGTCACTGTGCTAGGAATCCATATGCTTTGGGACCAAAAAAAAAAAACATAAAACAGAAGCAACATTGTAACAAATTCAATGAACACCTTAAAAAATGGTCCTCATTTAAAAAAAAAATCTTAAAAAAAAATCATACTAATCAGACTTGTCTTCTTGTGTCTCCTTTTGATTTTTCCTCTTTCTTAGTATTCCTCGTTTAACTCAGAATTGATCTGACAAATGTCTTTAGGTCTCACATTCATGTTTCTTTTCCTCCCACCCCTGGGCATATTCATCATATGTTAGTGCATTTACATAAAATTGTACTTTTCTTCATTGTAAGAGGGCCTGAGCTCACATGAAAAAAATGTTTAAAATAAAGGCTGCAATTAATATGCATATCATTAACTGATTTTTAAATGCAGTATAATGATCTTAGGGATTCAAGCCTTTTGAGAGTTTTTTGACCTTAAATCTGCAAAAAGATTGAAAAATTACCTCCAGAAGGATAGACTGGTTTGTAGTTAAAAAATAATTTTACATTATACCTCTGAGGAATATGTATGAGGAAAACATTTAAAAAGTTATGATACCAAGACCTTTACAGGGCTGAAAAGTGCATCAAAAACCTAAATGAACTGAATATTAATTTGATACACTCAGTACAATTGGATAGTAGCATAAATATGGAGAAGATTCTTGAAATTCTGAATTACCGACTGTATAAATTTCCTTATAAGAAGCTCATTGCTACTAAATTAACTTGCATACTTGAGAATAAAATTTATAAAATATGCAATTTAAAAATAAAAATTTTTTCTCAGAATTCAACTCAAGATGCATTGATTATAGCACACTCACAAATAATAAATACAATCATAATGGCATAATATTACCTTAACATTTCATTCATGACTGTAGTTTACATTTAGAAGTACCTAAACAAAATCCTGCAGGGTTCTGTACAAATTTTGATAAATCTTGTTACAAATTATTCAATATCATAGCAGCTCCTACGGAAAACAATTCAAGGTAATATCAAATTAAATCTAGGACCTCAAACTCATAGGATAGTAAAGCACCTGGAAAACATGTATTGAATAAAAGCACATAATTCACATTCTCTTCCTAAATGAGAACTTTTGTTTATACATACCTGAGTGTCACCATCTCTGACCACTCGTCAGTAGAGTTCAGTCGCTCAGTCATGCCCGACTCTTTGCAACCCTATGGACTGCAGCACACCAGGTCTCCCTGTCCATCAGTAACTCCTGGAGCTTACTCAAACTCATGTCCACTGAGTCAGTGATGCTATCCAGCCATCTCATCATGTCTCATCCCCTTCTCCTCAGGCCTTCAATCTTTCCTAGCCTCAGGGTCTTTTCCAATGAGTCACATCGCATCAGGTGGCCAAATGATGGGAATTTTAGCCTCAGCATCAGTCCTTCCAATGATTATTCAAGATTGATTTCCTTTAGGATAGACTGGCTGGATCTTCATGCAGTCCAAGGGACTTTCAAGAGTCTTCTCCAACACCACAGTTCACAACCATCAGTTCTTTGGTGCTGAGCTTTCCTTACAGTCCAACTCTCACATCCATACAAGACTATTGGAAAAATCATAGCTTTTACTAGTCAGACATTTGTTGGCAATGTAATGTCTTTGCTTTTTCATATGCTGTCTATGTTGGTCATAACTTTTCTTCCAAGGAGCAAGCATCTTTTAATTTCATGGCTGCAATCACCATCTGCAGTGATTTTGGAGCCCCAAAAAACAAACTCCATCACTGTTTCCATTGTTCCCCCATCTATTTGCCATGAAGTGATGGGACTAGATGCCATGATCTTAGTTTTCTGAATGCTGAGTTTTAAGCCAACCTTTTCACTCTCCTCTTTCATTTTCATTAAGAGTCTTTAGCTCTTCTTTCTTTCTGCCATAAGAGTGGTATCATCTGTGAATCTGAATTTATTCATATTTCTCCCAGAAATCCTGGTTTCAGCTTGTGTTTCATCCAGCCCAGCATTTAGCATGATGTACTCTGCATAGAAGTTAAATAAGCAGGGTGACAATATACAGACTTGACATACTGCTCTCCCAATTGGGAACCAAGCTGTTGTTCCATATCCAATTCTAACTGTTGCTTCTTGACTACAGTTAATTGTAACTAACCACTCATGTTACAATTTAAAAATAATGGCTCGTATTTCACTGCCAAGACTGCAATGGCTAATCTAGATTTAAATGATAATGCAATGAGTGTACTAGAATAAATGCCAATCTAATTTTTTCCAGCATTTGCTTTGGCAAGTTGTAGAAACAAAAACGCACTACTCTCTAAAATTCTGAGGCCAGAAAGAAAGCCAAAGGATTTTTTTTTTTGTCCATTTGTTTTGTTTTTAATTTGGCTGTGCTGTGCAGCTTGTGGGATCTTAGTTCTCCAACCAGGGATAGTACTAGTTCAGGGATAGTACCTGGACTCTGTCAGTTACAGTATCGTGTCCCAACCAGAAGACTGTCAAGGAATTCCCAAAGAAAATAAGAACAAAAGGACAATAAATGTATCATCTTTGTTGTCATGTCAGAAATTATTTGCAAATCAAGTATAAGTTTCATGAAATCCTTAAACAAGATACAATACACAGAAAACCATCTTAAACCAGTAGAGCAAAGCCAAAAATAATCTGAGTAGGTTAAAAGCCACTTTCTGCTACTATGTCCTAGTCACATACTTTGAAACACTACAGTCAAAATCAAAGTGAGAACCCATTAACCCCTTACAAAACCTTCACTTGTTTCCCTTTGTCTTTCATATTTGACTTTGGAAGCCTGTGTGTGTGTGTGTGTGTGTGTGTGTGTGTAATGACAAACTACCAAGTATAAAGATAATAAAGGCTTTAAATATAAATAGTTGATTCGACCCATAAGGTCCATCTGCCTGTTTCTTGTTATCTCTTCCATTAGGAATTACATGGCTATTTTATCAGTATTGTTGTTCACTGAGGGTGTATAAAGATTAAATAGAATATTAAAATTACATGGATTGAAGAGGTGTCCATTTGGAATAAGAAGAAACATATTTTCTAAGTTCTGAGATATATTTTTCACATTATTTTTGTTTGCTTATTCACTCAGTGAATATCTACTGAACATCTATTATGCACCTCTTTCAAGCTTTAAAGATACAGTGAAAAAGTGAAAGTTGCTCAGTCATGTCTAACTCTTTGTGACCCCATGGACTATAACCCACCAGGCTTGTCTGTACATGGAATTCTCCAGGCAAGGATAATGGAGTAGGTAGCCAACCCTTCTTCAGGGGACCTTCCCAACACAGGGATCAAGATTAGGTCTCGCTCACTGCAAGCAGATTCTCCTGTCTGAGCCATAGTATTGAATGAAATAAACAAAAATAGCTATCTTCTTAGAGTTCATTTTCTAACTGGAGGTTCTATCCAATTGTGCTTAGTATTCAGTCTTGGAGGTCTAATGGGCCTCTAATGGGTCTAAGTATTTGGGTAAGTCCAAATAATTCAAAGTTCCTCTTCCCCTTCAAATGTATTTCTCCTCCAGTCTTTCCTATTTCAGTAAATGGCATCTCAATTCACCATGTGCTTATGTAAAGAACTACAGTTATTTTTGTTTTCTCCCATTCCCTCATTCTACACTTATACTCCATTCACCATCAAATGCTGCTGGTTCTACCTTCCAGATACATTCCAAATGTAACTGCTATAAAATGGTCATAGTTTCTCAACTATACTGGAGTAATAAGTTTTCTAACTTTCCTGATTTGTACGAGAAAACAGGAGAGGAGGGAAAGACAAAGGGAGAAAAAGAATACAAAATAGAAATAGGGAAAGAGCATTTCTAATTATTTACCTAAGGTATACAGGAATTAGGCTGAAGCAATAAATAAATAGATATGTGTGTGTGTGTATACACAAATATGTATACATACATATCTCTCAGTTCAGTTCAGTTGCTCAGTCGTGTCTGACTCTTTGACACCCCATGAATTGTAGCATACCAGGTCTCCCTGTCCATCACCAATGTCTGGAGTTCACTCAAACTTATGTCCATGGAGTCAGTGATGCCATCCAGCCATCTCATCCTCAGTCGTCCCCTTCTCCTCCTGCCCCCAATCCCTCCCAGCATCAGAGTCTTTTCCAATGAGTTAGCTCTTTGCATGAGGTGGCCAAAGAACTGGAGTTTCAGCTTCAGCATCATTCCTTCCGAGGAACACCCAGGACTGATCTCCTTTAAAGAGGAATGGTTGGTTGGATCTCCTTGCAGTCCAAAGGACTCTCAAGAGTCTTCTCCAACACCACAGGTCAAAAGCATCAATTCTTTGGCACTCACCTTTCTTCAGAGTCCAACTCTCACAGCCATACATGACCACTGGAAAAACCATAGCTTTGACTAGATGGACTTTAGTCGGCAAAGTAATGTCTTTGCTTTTGAATATGCTATCTAGTTTGGTCAGTAAGTGTCTTTTAATTTCATGGTTGCAATCACCATCTGCAGTGATTTCAGAGCCCGCCCCCCCCCAAAAAAAAGTCTGACATGTTTCCACTGTTTCCCTGTCTATTTCCCATGAAGTGATGAGACCAGATGACATAATCTTAGTTTTCTGAATGTTGAGCTTTAAGCCAACTTTTTCACTCTCCTCTTTCACTTTCATCAAGAGGCTTTTCAGTTCTTCTTCCCTTTCTGCCATAAGGGTGGTGTCATATGCATATCTGAGGTGATTGATATTTCTCCTGATAATCTTGATTCTAGCTTGTGCTTCTTCCAGCCCAGCATTTCTCATGATGTACTCTGCATAGAAGCTAAATAAACAAGGTGACAACATACAGCCTTGATGTATTCCTTTTCCTATTTGAAACCAGTCTGTTGTTCCATGTCCAGTTCTAACTGTTGTTTCCTGACCTGAATACAGGTTTCTTAAGAGGCAGGTCAGGTGGTCTGGTATTCCCATCTCTCTCAGAATTTTCCACAGTTTCTTGTGATCCACACAGTCAAAGGCTTTGGCATAGTCAATGAAACAGAAATAGATGTTTTTTTCTGGAACTCTCTTGCTTTTTCGATGATCCAGCAGATGTTGGCAATTTGATCTCCGGTTCCTCCGCCTTTTCTAAAACCAGCTTCAACATCTGGAAGTTCATGGTTCACGTATTGCTGACACCTACTTATATTATTAATAATAACATGCTGTTAAAATGAAACACAACCAATAAACATAATTTTTTAAAGTATTTTTCCAATCCATATCCATTGGAAAGTTCCTAAAGCACTGACAACCTGGTAGCAAAGGATATTTCTAGTGCCCAGACTTTGGTCTTAGTATATCATTTTCCTATAAAATGAACCAAAGTTTCTCAAAAACAGCAGGGGTTATATAATGTCTGCATGGAAACATTTTACCTTAGGTACCAAAAATAAATAAATAAATCTCAAGACCTCTACTAAGGTCATGCCAAAGTACTCAGTAGTTAAAAGAGTTTCACACTGGTTGAAGATTCAAAACTGCAAGCATCAAAAATAATATAATTTAAATACATAAAATGGAGTAAATGTAACAGTTCATCATGATGATAAAAAAATGCTCATTGCTCATCATTTGAAGATGCTGGTAATGGACTCATTATGCTGTGAAATAAATGTAAAAATTTGAATAAGTATCCTACTCTTTTCTACCATCACTCTGCTTTTTGGATAATGAAGCAATATATGAAAAGTTTATTTTTAAGGGAAATTTTAGATTAGAAAAAAATATGACAGAATTCTATCATTTCATATACTCTAATGAATTAATTAATCTAGATATTGATCAACAGTTACTCAACATCAGAAAACAAGAAATACAGACTTCATGTGCCTCATTTTATATAAACACAATACTATCTATGAAAAGTTATTACAAAAAAAGAAAAATTAATAAATTTGAATCACATCAAGCCTCCATTTCTAATCTGTAGAAAAATACACAAGGCTTTTGGTTTACAAACTTGTGAATTTACTGGGTGAGACCTGAAACTGGAGGGCAAGAAGAGATCCAAGAAAGAGGCTGACCACTCCTGATTGGTAGGTGGCAAGTTTAATAAGGAAGGGGACTTAATTGCCAGGCTTGACTTGGGCAGCTGCAAGACAAGCAGATCTTCACACTTGAACATCAGAATCTTAAAAGTTCATATAGAGGCTTTATCTGGCTTCAGTCATATATACTGTCTAGATGGTCTCAGCAGTGAATTACTCTCTTCAGTTTGCATCCATCTATGAAAAGTTATTACAAAAAAGAAAAATTAATAAATTTGAATCACATCAAGCCTCCATTTCTAATCTGTAGAAAAATACACAAGGCTTTTGGTTTACAAACTTGTGAATTTACTGGGTGAGACCTGAAACTGGAGGGCAAGAAGAGATCCAAGAAAGAGGCTGACCACTCCTGATTGGTAGGTGGCAAGTTTAATAAGGAAGGGGACTTAATTGCCAGGCTTGACTTGGGCAGCTGCAAGACAAGCAGATCTTCACACTTGAACATCAGAATCTTAAAAGTTCATATAGAGGCTTTATCTGGCTTCAGTCATATATACTGTCTAGATGGTCTCAGCAGTGAATTACTCTCTTCAGTTTGCATCCTTGAAAATGGTTCCAGCTGTGGTATCAGTGGGTGGAATATATATTCATTTGAAGGACAGAGAAGTCGGAGAGGAGCCTCTGACTACCCAGGCCCTGTTCACAGGTCAATTGCTGGTCATGACCTCTTAATAACTTCTTTAACAAAGAGCAAAGAGTATGTTAAAAGACACAGGAGAGAAGCAATCAGCAAAAGCTGAACTACAGGGGACTGCTGGACAAAGAATCATATTTCTGATTCAACAAATATGTTGCAAGTAATTTTAAAAAAAGAGAGAGAGAGAAAGATGAACAGAAACAGACACTATGAGCTCTAAGTAACAAGGTACATAAGGCAGAAACAAAATGATAGGTTGAGAACACCAAGCTTGTTTTGCTGAGTACCAGAGAAACCACAGATAAAGAAATGACTCACTTACAGCCCCTCACTAAGCATCATGCAGGTGCAGGCACACTGAGGAACTAGAATGACACAGTGAGCTTTACACCCAAGATGAAAACCTACCACAAGTTTCATAATGAATGCTGCACATTTTGCAAATGTAACACATGACAAGGTATGAAGAACAGTCACATTTATATAGTGAACTCTTGAAACTAAAAATTTGCTTTCCACCATTCATTCCCGGGCCCCCTACCCCTCTTGCTCCCTGCTTCCCAGATAAAATACCCGACTCAACTCCTATCCAGGAAACACATCTTAACTTTGCTTCCTGTCTCTTTATTTGGCCACACTATAATGAACCTTTACATTCTGGCAGAGACTATTGTCTCAGCATTTGGTCTTTCCATTTTGCAGTGGGCAAAAAGCTACTTATTCTGCTACAAAATCTTTTATGCTAAAGAGACATATTAACTAAGTGCAATGTTTATAACTGACTTTGTTCCTGACTTTTTAAATATAAAAATAATTGTGGCACTTGTGAGAAAGTTGGAAAAATTTAAACAATGGATCTTTTCTGATATTAAGGATTTATTAAGTTTTTCAAATAATAATGACATCATGGGTATCTTTAAAAAACAAAATATTGACTTTCAGAGAAACACACTGAAATATGTATAGATGAAATAATACATCTTACACTTTTGCAGGAATGATAAGGGGAAGTAAGTAGGGTACAGAACACAAGATGGGCCAGGTGTCGATAACTGTTGATGATAGATAATGCTAAAGGATTTTATTATATTCTCCTATTTCTATACATGGTTAAAGCTTTCTGTAATAAATAATTTAAAATAAATGTTCAAAGTGACATGATATAAATATATATAAGTAAAGTTTTTGAGACAAGAAGATACAACTGTGTTCCTTTAATTGTTGGGTGTTGGGTCATTTGCTAAGTGTTTTGAAACATTTGAAATCGGACAAGAATGTAATATTTGAGGTTACATGACTTTAGTGTGTGTTGTATTGGCAGAGGTGTTTCCAGAGGAGCAGAATTTATATTTTTGGCAAAAATTCCTATGTATCAGTACTTCTAGTGTTGTATAGGTTCAGTTATAGTAAAAAGGCGACTGTAAATAAGATGCAGCACTTCTATTTTAATTAATAACACAACTTTATTACAGTAAGCCAAATTTACATTCCACCATAAAGAGGGGTTCTTTCATTACATCATTTTATGATGGATCATTAAAAATGCCCTAATAGCCTTTGCATTACCCCTTAACATAATCAGTGAAAGATTTGAAGCTGGAACAAAATGGAAGACGCTGAACATGCTGCATTGCCTTGAACTTCATTTGTAATTTTAGCAGAGCAAATAGACAATAAATGTTTCTTAATGTGGATAAATTCATTTTATTTCCATTGAACATTTTATTTTGCTATACTAGTCAGCTGGGGTAAAATAATGCTCAAAATTCTCCAAGCCAGGCTTCAGCAATATGTGAACCATGAACTCCCTGATGTTCAGGCTGATTTTAGAAAAGGCAGAGAAACTAGAGATCAAATTGCCAACACCCACTGGATCATGGAAAAAGCAAGAGAGTTCCAGAAAAACATCGATTTCTGCTTTATTGACTATGCCAAAGCCTTTGGCTGTGTGGATCACAATAAACTGTGGAAAATTCTGAAAGAGATGGGAATACCAGACTGCCTCTTGAGAAATCTGTATGCAGGCTAGGAAGCAACAGTTAGAACTGGACATGGAACAACAGACTGGTTCCAAATAGGAAATGGAATACGTCAAGGCTGTATATTGTCACCCTGCTTATTTAACGTCTATGCAGAGTACATCATGAGAAATGCTGGGCTGGAAGAAACAAGCTGGAATCAAGATTGCTGGGAGAAATATCAATCACCTCAGATATGCAGGTGATACCACCCTTATGGCAGAAACTAAAAGTCTCTTGATGAAAGTGAAAAAGGAGAGTGAAAAAGTTGGCTTAAAGCTCAACATTCAGAAAACGAAGGTCATGACATCCGGTCCCATCACTCCATGGGAAATAGATGGAGAAAGACTGGAAATAGTGTCGAATTTTATTTTTGGGGGCTCTGAAATCACTGCAGATGGTGATTGCAGCCATGAAATTAAAAGACACTTACTCCTTGGAAAGAAAGTTATGACCAACCTAGATAGCATATTCAAAAGCAGAGACATTACTTTGCCGACTACGGTCTGTCTAGTCAAGGCTATGGTTTTTTCAGTGGTCATGTTATGGATGTGACAGTTGGACTGTGAAGAAGGCTGAGTGCCGAAGAATTGATGATTTGAACTGTGGTGTTGGAGAAGACTCTTGAGAGTCCCTTGGACTGCAAGGAGATCCAACCAGTCTATTCTGAAGGAGATCAACCCTAGGATTTCTTTGGAAGAAATGATGTTGAAGCTGAAACCCCAGTACTTTGGCCACCTCATGAGAAGAGTTGACTCATTGGAAAAGACTCTGATGCTGGGAGGGACTGGGGGCAGGAGGAGAAGGGGACGACTGAGGATGAGATGGCTGGATGGCATCACTGACCCGATGGACGCGAGTCTGAGTGAACTCCAGGAGTTGGTGATGGACAGGGAGGCCTGGCATGCTGCGATTCATGGGGTCTCAATGACTGAGTGACTGAACTGAACTGAACTGAGTCAGCTGGGGCTGCCATTACAAAAGGAAACAAACAAACAAACACCAAGTGAATGACCTAAATAATAGGTGTTTATTTTCCCATATTCTGAAGGTTGGAAGTCTGAAATCATGATGCTGGCAAGGTTAGTTTCTCCTAAAGCCTCTGTCCTTCGCTCACAGATACAGGCCTTCTCTTTGTGTCCCCACAAGGCCTTTGTGTATATCTCTGGGGTCTCTTCCTCTTGTAATGACATCAGTCACTGGATTAGGACATTTATGGCCATATTTCATCTTAATGACCTTCTTAAAGGCCTTATCTCCAAATATAGTTGTCCTGGGAATTAGAGCTTCAGTATATGAATTTGGGGAATACTTTTGGGTTCAGGGTAGAGGGGGATTCTTTACCACTGAGCCACCAGGGAGTCAGAAAATACCTCTGCCAATATAATATACACTAAAAGCATGAAGCTTCAAATACTACATTTTTGTATGATTTTAAATAATTAAAAACACTTAGCCAATGACCCAACAATTAAAGGAACACTGCTTCTGCTGCTGCTA
>SJYC01006324.1:0-18850 GCA_006408675.1 Madoqua kirkii
TGGGGTAAAATAATGCTCAAAATTCTCCAAGCCAGGCTTCAGCAATATGTGAACCATGAACTCCCTGATGTTCAGGCTGATTTTAGAAAAGGCAGAGAAACTAGAGATCAAATTGCCAACACCCACTGGATCATGGAAAAAGCAAGAGAGTTCCAGAAAAACATCGATTTCTGCTTTATTGACTATGCCAAAGCCTTTGGCTGTGTGGATCACAATAAACTGTGGAAAATTCTGAAAGAGATGGGAATACCAGACTGCCTCTTGAGAAATCTGTATGCAGGCTAGGAAGCAACAGTTAGAACTGGACATGGAACAACAGACTGGTTCCAAATAGGAAATGGAATACGTCAAGGCTGTATATTGTCACCCTGCTTATTTAACGTCTATGCAGAGTACATCATGAGAAATGCTGGGCTGGAAGAAACAAGCTGGAATCAAGATTGCTGGGAGAAATATCAATCACCTCAGATATGCAGGTGATACCACCCTTATGGCAGAAACTAAAAGTCTCTTGATGAAAGTGAAAAAGGAGAGTGAAAAAGTTGGCTTAAAGCTCAACATTCAGAAAACGAAGGTCATGACATCCGGTCCCATCACTCCATGGGAAATAGATGGAGAAAGACTGGAAATAGTGTCGAATTTTATTTTTGGGGGCTCTGAAATCACTGCAGATGGTGATTGCAGCCATGAAATTAAAAGACACTTACTCCTTGGAAAGAAAGTTATGACCAACCTAGATAGCATATTCAAAAGCAGAGACATTACTTTGCCGACTACGGTCTGTCTAGTCAAGGCTATGGTTTTTTCAGTGGTCATGTTATGGATGTGACAGTTGGACTGTGAAGAAGGCTGAGTGCCGAAGAATTGATGATTTGAACTGTGGTGTTGGAGAAGACTCTTGAGAGTCCCTTGGACTGCAAGGAGATCCAACCAGTCTATTCTGAAGGAGATCAACCCTAGGATTTCTTTGGAAGAAATGATGTTGAAGCTGAAACCCCAGTACTTTGGCCACCTCATGAGAAGAGTTGACTCATTGGAAAAGACTCTGATGCTGGGAGGGACTGGGGGCAGGAGGAGAAGGGGACGACTGAGGATGAGATGGCTGGATGGCATCACTGACCCGATGGACGCGAGTCTGAGTGAACTCCAGGAGTTGGTGATGGACAGGGAGGCCTGGCATGCTGCGATTCATGGGGTCTCAATGACTGAGTGACTGAACTGAACTGAACTGAGTCAGCTGGGGCTGCCATTACAAAAGGAAACAAACAAACAAACACCAAGTGAATGACCTAAATAATAGGTGTTTATTTTCCCATATTCTGAAGGTTGGAAGTCTGAAATCATGATGCTGGCAAGGTTAGTTTCTCCTAAAGCCTCTGTCCTTCGCTCACAGATACAGGCCTTCTCTTTGTGTCCCCACAAGGCCTTTGTGTATATCTCTGGGGTCTCTTCCTCTTGTAATGACATCAGTCACTGGATTAGGACATTTATGGCCATATTTCATCTTAATGACCTTCTTAAAGGCCTTATCTCCAAATATAGTTGTCCTGGGAATTAGAGCTTCAGTATATGAATTTGGGGAATACTTTTGGGTTCAGGGTAGAGGGGGATTCTTTACCACTGAGCCACCAGGGAGTCAGAAAATACCTCTGCCAATATAATATACACTAAAAGCATGAAGCTTCAAATACTACATTTTTGTATGATTTTAAATAATTAAAAACACTTAGCCAATGACCCAACAATTAAAGGAACACTGCTTCTGCTGCTGCTAAATTGCTTCAGTCATGTCGTACTCTGTGCGACCCCATACTGCAGCCCACCAGACTCCTCTGTCCCTGGGACTGTCCAGGCAAGAATACTGGAGTGGGTTGCCATTTCCTTCTCCTAAAGGAACAAGCTGTGTCTTATCTCAAAAACTTTATATATCTTAATATCATGTTGCTTTGCATATTTATTTTAAACTATTTATTGTAGAAAACTTTAACCATATGTAGAAATAGAAGAGTATAATAAAATCCTTAACCATTTCCCATCACTGGCAGTTATTAACACCTAGTCCATCTTGTCTTATATACCCTACCTACTTCCCCTTATCATTTCTGAGCAGATATAAGATGCAAGATTAAAATGTAAGATTAGGTGTCTCTAATAAATCAAGAGGAGACTGGACAAAAGTTAATTTTTCACATAAGAAAAACATTTCCAAAGAATATCATGACTTTCAAAAAGCCCACCTGCTGAAAGTTCAGTAATTGGACAGCTGCCCATTTGCTGAGATCCAAGTTCTCCAGCATCCATTTTCAGCCTGCCCTCTTCACAGCTTCTTAGCCCCCTTAATCCTCACTTCCTATTTTGGGAACTAATTGCTCACATCCGATGGCACACTTCTTTTGTTTGTTTTTAATACACAGATTTGTGGTCAAAAAGATTTAAAAGTTACAAATAACAAACAAACATATGAAAAGATGTTTCACATTATATATCGTGAGAGAAATACAAATGAAAACAGCAATGAAATACCACTACACACCTAGAAAAATGGGTGAAATCCAGAAAACTGACAATACCACGTGCTGGTGAAGTATGGAACATCAGGAGCTCTCACTCATTTCTGGTGGAAATGAAAAATGATAGCCATTTTGGAAGACAGTTTGGTGGCATTTAACAAAACTAAGCATACTCTTACCATAGAATCCAGCAAATTCACTCTTTGGTATTTTCCTGAAAGAGTTGAAAATGCATACCCACACAAAAACCTGCATATGGATATCTACTGCAGCTTTATAGTGACCATGATGCCCATCAGTAGGAGAATAGATAAATGGTGGTGCATCCAAACAATGAAATATTATTTACCACTAAAAAGAAACAGCTATCAAGTTAAAAGACATGGAGGAAACTTAAATGCATAATATTAAGTGAAAGAAGCTAATTCAAAAATTTTACATACTGTATGATTCTAATTAGATGATATTCAGAAAAAAGAAAAATTATATTTTCAGTGGTTGCCAGGACTTAAGAGGAAAGGATATGTGAATAGGCAAAGCAGGGCTTTAGGGCAGTGCACGTGTCCTGTATGATACCATAATGATGTACCAGTTCAGTTCAGTTCAGTCACTCAGTCGTGTCCGACTCTTTGTGAACCCATGAAGCACAGCACGCCAGGCCTCCCTGCCCATCACCAACTCTCAGAGTTCACTCAGACTCATGTTCATTGAGTCGGTGATGCCATCAAGCCATCTCATCCTCTGTTGTCCCCTTCTCCTCCTGCCCCCAATCCCTCCCAGCATCAGAGTCATTTCCAATGAGTCAACTCTTCACATGAGGTGGCCAAAGTACTGGGGTTTCAGCTTTAGTATCATTCCTTCCAAAGAAATCCCAGGGCTGACCTTCTTCAGAATGGACTGGCTGAATTTCCTTGCAGTCCAAGGGACTCTCAAGGGTCTTCTCCAACAGCATAGTTCAAAAGCATCAATTCTTTGGTGCTCAGCCTTCTTCACAGTCCAACTCTCACATCCATACATGACCACTGGAAAACCCATAGCCTTGACTAGATGGACCTTAGTAATGTCTCTGCTTTTGAATATACTATCTAGTTTGGTCATATATTTAATTATATAGATACATTTGCCAAAACTCATATAATGCACAACACCAGGAATGAATTTTAATGTAAGTTTAAACTTCAGGTAGTACATGCATGCATGCTATCACTTCAGTCATATCCAACTCTTTGGGACCCTATGGACTGTAGCTCACTAGGCTTCTCTGCCCATGGGATTCTCCAGGCAAGAATACTGGAGTTGCCTTTCCCTCCTCCAGGGGATCTTCCTGACCCAGGGATCGAACCCTGGTCTCATGTTTCCTGCATTGGCAGGTGGGTTTTTAACCTGCCACTTGGGAACTTCAAGTAATTATGATATATCACTGTGGGTACATCAGTTATAACAGATATACCATGGTGGTGAATGGTGTTGATAATGGGGAAGCTATGCATGCATGGGGACAAGGAATATGGGAAATCTTCATACTTTCTGTTCTAAAAAAAATGCTCTATTTTTAAAGCATAATAAAATTTTGAAAGTTTTCAAAGTTTGAATCCCATCCCTTTTACTTACCATGTGATTTTGAGTGAATTAATATCTATGAAGTCCAGCATGTATAACTGTCTATAAAATGGAATATCAAAAGTATATGCCTTTCAAAATGATTAAGGATAATTTAAAATAAAAATATAAAAATTTTACAAAATGCTTTCAGGTATATATTTGTACTAAATTGATGGGAGGCTTTCAGCCGGGATGTAAGTGAGAAACAAAAGGTACAGCTAGGAGGCCATTTATTCCTTTATAGTACTTCTATAAGGAGATCATAGAAATATTGATTTCCATTGATTACTTTATAGATTTCCAAGATCTCAACATGAGGTTAGTCTATGATGTTTGCATAATTTTAAAAATCACTCTTTTGATGAGGCAATGCATATTCATGGTATACATGTCAAACTTAGCTAAATAATATATGATGAAAATAAATCCCCCTATGCCTTTCTTCAACCAAAATAATCTATATTCTAAACAGATAATCTAGTTTATTCATAAGAACTCTGGTGATTTTTTTGCACTTAAAAATAAAAGGTTTGCCAGAGCAATGTTTTAGTACCTTTACATTCTTTCTCCCTAATTTTCAAAACATCATTTCTAATAAATTCATATTCCCACTGTGTAGATGAAATTGATGCTGAAAATGATTAAGAAGCTGCTCAGAACCGTGAGCTAGGATTTATCCCATATCCTTGCGGTTGTGATTCCAAAACCAAAAGTTTTAAATTTTATTAATCAGCTTTATTAAGCTAAGGCCTAGAGTAAAGATTTATTTATTCTCTTAACTAAAATAATATTTTCTGATCTCTATGAAGTTTTACTTTGATTTTCTTTGTTCCCTACACCCATTTTTCTCCCATATCCCCTCCCTAAACCTCCTAAGAATTGTCATTTTCTAGGATTTCAGGATGAGACTCTCTATACAGTCACATTTTAAACTTTTTTCTAACTTTAGAAATGTGGCAATGAGAATTTTAGACAGCTTTTCTTCAGATTCAATTTTGATCATATATAAAACTCTTTCAGCCTTCTCAGGCCCTTTCATGAACAGGCTCAGAAGGCACCTTAAGTTTGATGAATTTCAAGTCTCACAAAATGCACTGCTCACTTTCAAGTATATTCATTCATAGCCGTTCTCTTTCTATACCTCAAAGTCAAGAAAGGTATTTTTATAAAAGAATTTCCCAACCTACCACTGTTAATTCCATATGAATACTGAAGAGATAAGAGAAATACCCAAAGAAAGTCCATTTGCTCATGTTCAATCAAAATAAAATATCAAGTCATATTTGTTTCCCTTACTATTAAACACAGATATTTTTAAAAAATCTAAAAGCTAATATGTGATTTCAGAAGTTCCTATTTTTGAAATAACTAACTCTAACTGGTGTGTCCTAAGATGGTGTGGTATAATGGGAAGCACGGTAACTAGATGAGCTGCCCCTCTCACTAATGGGTGATTTTAGGCATCCATTCACTAGTCTTCAAATTCAGCTTCCACAAAATCATTTTAATATCTACTAGAGCTATAAGAACCTTCAGTGATATGTATTAAATGTTTTATAAACTGTAAAGCACATAAGTGGAGGATGTATTATCTCTGTTTTTTAAACCCTTGTTCACAGGATTTAAAAAGCTATACAAATATTTAAAATCAGTTCCACATTTGGCATATGAATTTTTTCTATGGCAAGGAAGATGGAAGGTAGTCCCACAACAGAGTAATGCAAGTTCCAGGAACAAAGACTCTTCAAATTTTAGCATCATCATCTAGAGTATTAGGAGTAGAGTGATAAAACTAAGAAGTCTTTTCGGAAGGGAAATGGAGAATACAAGATATAAAGTTTCATGTTCAAAGTAACAAAAAATAATCAATGAAATATTCCAATATAAAATAAAGATTTGTTTAAAGCAACAAAAATCATTATTGATGAAAACTCTACAACCCAGAATCCAAGGCTGCTAGATCAAGCTTTTCTTTTTCTTAACATTTACATGTATTATCTCTAAAGCGCTCATGCTGGAGTCTCAGCTAATGGGTAGCTCAGCAGTGGAACCATGTGGGAATAGATAGCTCTGACCAGACTACCTTAATTTATACCATGCATGTAACTCTCAAGACTAGTTCTGGTGCTAACCAACCTTCTGAGATTTTCAGCCTGGCAACAGATGCACAGCAATTTGTATCTATAAATAATAGATACCCAAGTGGGACCCGATAACTTTTTTTCAATAATTAATTAATTACGTTTGGCTGTATTGCTGAGCGGGCTCTTCTCTAGTTGCCGTGTGCAGGCTTCTCATTGTGGCTTCTCTTGTTGCAGAGCAAGGGCTCTAGATGTACAGCACATGGGCTCAGTAGTTGCAGCTCCCAGGCTCTAGAGCACTGGCTCAATAGTTGTGGCATCTGGGCTTGGTTGCTCCGCAGGATGTGATATCTTCCTGGATCAGGGATTGAACCCTCATCCATGCAGATGGATTTTTCACCACTGAGCCACTAGGGAAGACACTGATCACTTTTTATTCCTACTGCCTTTAACATTCTTGATGTATTTTTGTTGTTGTTAATTGCTACTCTGAAGGGAAATATAATCCCCTGGAGAAGGGAATGGGTACCCATTCCACTATTCTTCCATGTAGAATACCATGGACAAAGGAGCCTAGTAGCTTACAGTCCATGGAGTCACAAAGACTTAAGACACACCTGAATGAGTAATACTTACTTACTTACTGATAAAGAATAAAATTTTCAATAAAAAAATTTTAAAAACCAACATCAGGCCCAAAGATAATGCTGATTCATTGAGTGAGTGCTAAACTGGACAGTTAATGAATATAGAATTAAGAAAGCTTTGTGGCTCAGACAGTAAAGCATCTGTCTACAATGTGGGAGACCTGAGTTCTATCCCTGGGTCGGGAAGATCCTCTAGAAAAAGAAATGGCAATCCACTCCAGTACTATTGCCTGGAAAATCCCATGGACAGAGGATAGGCTACAGTCCATGGGGTCACAAAGAGTCGGACACGACTGAACGTCTTTCCTTCCTTCCGTCTTTCCTTCCTATAAGATAAATAGTTCCTGCCTCTTTTCTAAAGATAAGTGAAAGTGCATTAGGGCTTAGCTGATGTCTTGAAATCAAAGAAAAGTGCAAATATAAACATATTTCTTTTTGTAAGAGATCTATTCCTAGCATATGTAAGTTACTAATTTATGAATCTAACATTTCTAAGTTAAAGTCACTTGATATTCACATTTCAAAAGTTGAGTCATTTAATGATAATTATTGCTAAATATATCTTATTTATAAATTCTGAGTTTTTCTTTTAACTTGATAAAGTCTGGTGGCTTTATTTATTCTTCAGTCTAGACAGACAAGCCTACTTGAGATAAAGCATTTTTGTCACTGGTATATTTACTCAACGTACTGTAGGTTGTCAGTATGACAAGAGATAGTGAAAACAATTTTGGCATTCATCTTCATATTGCATAAATACCAAGAGAACTGAAACTGGGAAGCTGTAATTTAGACAAGCTGACCAGCAGTTACCAATTGCTAGGAATCAAAATTCAATTTTAATATGTTGAACCAGAGGAAAGAAGTTCTCAGAATATTTGACAATACCCTTAGAGCTCATCTTAACTTTCCCTCAAACTTTGTATTGTGGATAAATCCTTTAGTATTTTGGAGGTTCTAATGTGTAAAATGAGGAGGTTGTACACATGGGTCCCTACAAAGCCTCCCGCTTTTTTTTTGAGATGATTTTTTTTTACTTTATTTTACTTTACAATACTGTATTAGTTTTGCCATCCTCAACAAGAATCCACCACGGGTGTACACTTGTTCCCAATCCTGAACCCCTCTCCCACCTCCCTCCTCATACCATCTCTCTGGGTCATCCCAGTGCACCAGCCCCAAGAATCCTGTATTCTGCATCAAACCCAGACTGGAGATTTGTTTCTTATATGATATTATACATGTTTCAAGGCCATCCTCCCCAATCATCTCACCCTCTCCTTCTCCCACAGAGTCAAAAAGTCTGTTCTATACATCTGTCTCTTTTGCTGTCTCACATACAGGGTTATCATTACCATCTTTCTAAATTCCATACATATGTGTTAGTATACTGTATTGGTGTTTTTCTTTCTGGCTTACTTCGCTCTGTATAATCAGCTCCAGTTTCATCCATCTCATTAGAACGGAGTCAAGTGTATTCTTTTTAGTGGCTGAGTAATATTCCATTGTGTATATGTACCACTGCTTTCTTATCCATTCATCTGCTGATGGACATCTAGGTTGCTTCCATGTCCTGGCTATTATAAACAGTGCTGTGATGAACATTGGGGTACACGTGTCTCTTTCAATTCTGGTTTCCTCAGTGTGTATGCCCAGCAGTGGGATTGCTGGGTCATATGGCAGTTCTAATTCCAGGATTTTAAGGACTATCCACACTGTTCTCCGTAGTGGCTGTACTAGTTTGCCTTCCCATCAACAGTATAGGAGGGTTCCCTTTTCTCCACACCGTCTCCAGCATTTATTGCTCGTAGACTTTTGGATCGCAGCCATTCTGACTGTTGTGAAATGGTACCTCATTCTGGTCTTGATTTGCATTTCTCTGATAATACAGTGTAAGAGGGTTCCCTTTTCTCCACACTCTCTCCAGCATTTATTGCTTATAGACTTTTGGATCGCTGCCATTCTGACTGGTGTGAAATGGTACCTCATTGTGTTTTGATTTGCATTTCTCTGATAATGAGTAATGTTGAGCATCTTTTCACGTGTTTGTTAGTCGTCCATATGTCTTCTTTGGAGACATGCCTATTTAGTTCTTAGGCCCATTTTTTGATTGGGTCATTTATTTTTCTGGACTTGAGCAGCATAAGTTGCTTGTATATTTTTGAGATGAGTTGTTTGTCAGTTGCTTCATTTGCTATTATTTTCTCCCATTCAGAAGGCTGTCTTTGAATTAATTTCTCTTTAGAACACCAGAAAATCATCAATCACTAAAGAGAACTGCTGGTGTCTGGTTTGGGTGTTGGATAGAAACCTCACAGTCATTGGCACTCCAGCTCCAGACCTGCACTTGCATCGTGGCTCTGCCAGTTATTAGCTGTGTAACCCCAGCCAGTCACTTTGCCTTAGTGCTTTCCTCTGTAACTCGTAGTGGTTCTCCTGTCTTCTGTGTTCCTTCCCCTTTGGGTGCCTTAGGCTCTGTCCCCCAACTTGACCAGTTCCCTTTTAATTTATCATTCAGGTGAGATGTTGGGAACATTCCTGGTAGTATCAAAAATGAATATAGCCCTGTCTAAAACTGGAATACGACTCTGGACTAGGATTTAGGTTGCAGAGATAAACCACTGTGGAGTCCCCTGACTCCAGTGAATAATTGAGTTACTTACATGTTGCATAGCTCTTGTTTTGAAAATAGCTTAAAGAGATGGACCCATGGATCTCAAAGATGAAATCAGCCTTATCTGCTCAGAGTGAATCCTAAATGATACAGAATATGCTGTGATTTAAAAATAGAGCTTATCCATACTGATAATGATGACTAATTGGTAGTATCAAAAGTCTATAAACTAGTGAAAAGCTGACAAATTAGACTTGATATGTGTTTAAGTATATTGAGTGAATATACTTTAGTCTCTAATTCAAATTCTGTGGAAAATGCAAAATTTTTCATTACAAGTAGCAGGAAAAAAGGGCCAAGATTTTGTTGTCAGAGTTGTATTCATTAAAGAAAGCCATATGTTTCTTGATTCGTTGAAAAGGAAACACACAAGTGTTCCTCTGCACAACCTCTGCGCGTACATTCCTAAATGTACTGGCCTGACTGGGAGTAAGAAAACTGAAAACTAGAGTCAGCCACTGTTCAGCAAAGTAACTCTCGATGATTAGTTTGTGTTGATGACGGTGATGAGTTTAAAGTTAGTTTCTTACATCCCTTTTTATCATGTGTGAAATGTGAATAGTGTAGCTTACTTGCTGTGTCAAGAGTCCCTCCCACGTTTCTAGATTGTTTGTGAATGGTAGTGTCACAGTCCAAGGGAAAGCATGCGAGGAGCGGAAGCATCCAGAGGGCTCACTCCTGACTCCTCCATGTCTGTTGTTGTGTGGTCGCTAAGCCATGTCTGATACTTTGCCACCCTGTAGATATAAAGAACCTTGAACATTTGGAAATACTAGATTCAAACGTAAGCTGTTTGTTTTTTTCCCAAGACCATGGGGCACATAATCACAGGGTCTGGTCTGGAATGCAGAGACACCACATGTTAACAGATTGTTGTGTTCTCTTTCACATGTATACCAGAAGCTGAGCCTCAGAACTCGGAGAGCCGCATAGCACACGGGACTGCGAGGTGGACTGTCTCTGTCCTGGTCTTGACCTGTCCATCTTTGCTAGAACTTCCCTTCCCTTCTGAGCTCTTACAGAGAGTCCAGCATTTTCATTTGAATAGATGTAGCTTTATTCAGAATGTTTGTGTTTGGGTCTCATGTCCCTCTGGGTGGCATGTTCACCAATACTGTCTACACGAGGGATTTCAGGGGAGGAGGCCTGGAAGGTGGAGGCTGAGGAGCCAGGCCAGAAGCTGGCTGGCCATCTCCTTGGATGCCTCTCAGGGTTTGGCAGACCTCTCAGTCCAGGGTCCAGGCCTTAGTCCTGCAAACCTGGAAGCAGGGCATTAGCCCTGCCAACTGAGCTGTTGCTTATAAGTGGATTCATATTAACCAGGATCTTAGATCTTGCTAGATGAAAACTGCTAATGTATTTACAATGAGAAATACACTGATGTTTTACATCTTTTGAGAGAAAAGACGTAAAGCAGCATGTAAGGACACACAGAATTCAGGACATAAATGCAGGAAATCTAGAGGTGAATGTTGGTAAAAGCTTAACAGCTATATACTTTCTGAGGGGAGACTGGGAATTTGGCTCTAAGCTTTGTAGTGTGAGTGAAACTAGGAAACCTGTTTAGTTAAATGATTCTCAGTGTTTATGAGGGAAAAACTCAGTTTCTCAGTGGATTCCCTGTTACTGATTTTAAGATAATCCATTTTTGAGTGACATGATGGAATGATTCCTTTCTACGTGCTAGGCTTCAGGACTGTGATTGCAGTAAACAGCAGTAGTTTTCACAGGGCTTTCTTTTGTAATAATAGCCATTAACATCACCTGCTTAAATCACAAGGTGTGATTTCATGAGGGCATTGTTACTATATGGTACAGGCATCAATTATTTATGGTGTTCTGGCAGGATCCATAGATATAATTCAGACTGTTTTGGAAAAGGAGGACAGCATGGAGTTTCAGAAGTCATCAAAGTGTATCACTCTTGTCATTTTATTTTATTTTTTTTTTTGATGGAAGGTTTTATATAACATTACATAGCAGTGGTTTTAGAATTATATTTTGGAATTATAACAGCTACGTACTTATATTCAGCTCATTTTCCTTAAGCATTTGAAGAGCTTAACACAACCTAAGACTGAATAAAAAGCACTAGAAGTCCCCTTAATGAAAAGTGGAGGCTGTACTTATGGGGAGGGTCAGGGGCCTTTCTTGAAAATCATTTTGTATCTACTGGAAGATACAAGTAAATGATGAACAGAAGGTCCAGATCTTATATTCCATGTGACAAGGTCACAATAATTGCAGCTATGATAAACTTGAAAGGGAGTAGCTACCTATAGACATTTTCAAAAGAAAAAAGGTAAAACAGAACATTCTGTCATGTATCCACAAAATGCCTGGCTTTGGCTAATTACTCAAGTATGTCTCTTAAGGCAGTAGTCCTCAGATCTTTTGTTTTCAAGATCTCTTTCTGTTCTTAAAAGATTATTGAGGACTCTAACAAGGTATGTTTTTTTTTTATTTTCAATTTAATTTTAATATAGGTTCAGTTCAGTCGCTCAGTCGTATCTGACTCTTTGTGACCCCATGGACTGCAGCATGCCAGACCTCCCTATCCATCACCAACTCCCAGAGTTTACCCAAACTCATTTCCATTGAGTTGGTGATGCCATCCAACCATCTCAGCCTCTGCCATCCCCTTCTTCTCTTGCCCTCAACCTTTCCCAGAATCAGGGTATTTTCAAATGAGTCAGCTCTTTGCATCAGGTGGCCAAAGTATTGGAGTTTCAGCTTCAACATCAGTCCTTCCAATGAACACTCAGAACTGATCTCCTTTAGGATGGACCGGTTGGATCTCCTTGCAGTCCAAGGGGCTGTCAAGGGTCTTCTCCAACACCATAGTTCAAAAGCATCAGCTCTTCGGCACTCAGCTTTCTTTATTGTCCAACTCTTACATACATACGTGACCGCTGGAAAAACTGTAGCCTTGACTAGACAGACCTTTGCTGGCAAAGTAATGTCTATGGTTTTTAATATGCTGTCTAGGTTGGTCATAACTTTCCTTCCAAGGAATAAGCGTCTTTTAATTTCATGGCTGCAGTCACCATCTGCAGTGATTTTGGAGGTCCCCACTGGTGAATACACCTTTCCCAAAAATTTAATATTTGCTTTTTCTCAAGATGACACCATTGCTGAACAGTCTATGCAAAAGAGTTTTGTGTGTTCTTTCCGTTAAAAGGATGTCCACTCAAGAGGTGCACTTTCATGAGAGAATCAGGCTTTTATTGTCTAATGATAATGTGGTGGTAGAGAATTCAGTGCCCACCATTCTGTGTTGGTGTCACTTGTGAAAGTCACTCAGTCGTGTCTGACTCTTTGTGACCCTATGGACTACACAGTCCATGGAATTCAGGCCAGAATACTGGAGTGGGTAGCCTTTTCCTTTCCCAGGGGATCTTCCCAACCCAGGGTTCTAACACACGTCTCCTGCATTGTAGGTGGATTCTTTACCAATTGAGCCAGCAGGGAGGTTCTGGTGCTGCTTGGATTTGTGTTTGAACACCAGCCACTACCTACTTCGTGTGGCTCTTGCGCTGTGAATACAGTGAAAAAGAGAGTCTTGTGGAGGCTGAATAATCTCCCTCCCCTGCCCCTGTGATTGATTCCTAGAGCCTGTTAATATGTTACTTTACATGATAGAAGGGACTCTGCGATTTGAATAAGTAAAGAATCTTGAAATGGAGCCATTATCCTGGATTATCTGTGTAGCTCCATTGAAATCCCAGGCATCCTTAAATGGAAGAGGTGCAAGGATGAGTCTGACACCAAGGCTGGCCAGCTGAGAGAGTTGCAGGTAGAAAGCCAGTTCTGACCCCATGTTGGAAACTGTTTCTTTGACTTGCTTTCATCATACTCAGTGGCTTACCTGGAGAACCCTCTGCTTGGCTGTAAACTAAAGCGCCTTTGTTCAGCTCATGGAGAGAGTTTGTCCCTGCCCACCTGTGAATAGATGACAACACACCCTTTCCAAAAGCTGGCTGCTCCCTTGAAGATGTTTTGCTAGACTGAAGACCCTTTCACTTTACTTCCCACTGCATCTCCTGTTCCTGCCTTTAGACTTTAGTTCCTCATTGCTTTTTTCTCTCTAATCTGTAAAAGGACCTGGCTTCCACACCCCCAATGAGACGGTTATTTTGAGGCACTAGCCTGCCATCTTCTTGGTCTGCTGGCTCCCTGATGAAAGTTTCTTCCTTGCCTCAGCACCTTGTCTCAGATTCATTGGCCTGTCATGTGGCAAGCAGAGTGAGCCTGTGCTCAGTAACAAGAGGAAGGGGCCGCCGGCCAGGGAAGGAAGCTGAGAACAGTGTGGAGGTGATTCTCCCTTGGGGCCTCCAGAAGGGGCGCCCCCACAGACACCTGGACTGTATACTTCTGACTTCCACAAGTGGAAGAGAACACATTGTGTGTCTTGTGGTAGGTGGCCCGCGCAGAAGTCTCATCTCAGAAAAAATGCTGTGGACCTTGGTGTCTGCAGGGCTCTGTGACCACACTGTAGGAGTTCTGACTTGAGATAAGCCAGCTGCAAAATGCACATGGGGAACTGAGTACCGTGCCTTGCTGTCCGGTATTTTATAAGCTATATGAATGGAAGGGCTTATATAAAAAGGGCAAAATCTGCGTGTATAATGTGATCCTGTTGCAGGAAGGAGGATCCCTTCCAGGGCCTGGAACTGGGCTCTTGTCTAACATTCAGAAATGAATTGTCCGAGGAGACACATGTGCTGACAAAGCAAGAGATTTGATTGGGAAAGGGCACCCGGTGGACAGCAGTAGGGTAAGGGAACCCAGGAGTACAGCTCTGCCAGGTGGCTCGCCGTCTCAGGTTTTATGGTGATAGGATTAGTTTCCGGGCGGTCTTTGGCCAATCACTCTAATTCACAGTGTTTCCTTGGTGGCACACGTATTGCTCAGCTGGGATGGATGCTAGCAAGAAGGATTCTGGGCAGTGGACAGACATGTGGTGTCTCCTTTCGGCCCTTCCCAAACTCTTCCAGTTGGTGGTGGCTTATTAGTTCTGTATTCCTTATCAGGATCTCCTGTCATAAAACACCTCATGCAAATGGTTACTATGGTACCTGGCCAGAGTGGGCGGTTTCAATCAGTGTGCTTCCCCTAACAATCCCAGTTCTCACAATACTGAATGCACACACTTACACACACCCTGCACACACTTGGTGGGAGATATACCAACCGAGTGATTTTTCTCTGGATGATGGGATTTTTTGTAACGCTTTTACCATTGTTTTTGTCTGTTTAGTTTTGGCTGTGCTGAGTCTTTATTGCTGCGGGGGCTCTGGTTGTGACGGTGCAGGTTTCCCACTGCGGTGACTCCCTTTGCCGTGGAACACACGCTTTCCCTCGGTAGTTGCAGTTTTGGCTGAGTTTCACCGTGGTGTGTGGGATCTTCCCAGATCAGGGATCAAACCTGCATCTCCTGCATTAACGGGAAGATTCTTTACTATTGAACCACCAGGGAAGCCCCTTTTTAATGCTTTCTGGTCTTTTCCAGATTGTCACCAATTTGTTTGCAGATTTATAAAACTGAGCCAAAGGTGTATTTGTCCATATAGAAAGATTGAAAGTGTTTTCTGAACAGTTTAACTTGCTTTATAACTGAAATTTTAGCCGTATGGCAAACATTCTGTGATGCTCTCTCACTGGGCCTTGGGGATGTTAAGAGTTGAGCTTGTGCCTGGCTGGCTTAGCTCCAGGTCTTTGCACACCTTCCCTCTGCCTGTAACACCTGCCATTACGTGTGCCTTGCTCCTCAGGTTTTAGCGCACGCCCCTGGAAAGCCTTCCTGACTTCTCAGGTGTGGGGTAGAGCCTCCTGGTCATGAGCTACGTTGCTTCTGTTGTATGTTTGCTTTCTTGGCTTTTCTTACTTATTTTGTTGTAGCTTGCCTTCTTCCTGGACTAAGCTTGCCATCTTTCAGTATAGTTATCCTTTGTTTTTCTGTCTGCTTTGTTCTGTTTAGGGCTGATCCATTATGTACTAATGGCATTTCTTAGCTCTTGATGAGCAATCTTATTTTCTTTATTTCTAAACTTTGTGGCATTGGGATATTAGTCAACCACGGTCAGCCATGGATGTGGTTTATTTCTCCCTTCTCAAAATGTCTAATATATTGGCGTACATCCAGTAGAAGCTTGTTAAAAGTTTACTGCTTTATAAAATATTCATCCTGTTCAACATATTAGCTAGGTTTACTTTATAATGTTTAGGAGTCTTGTTTTTTCCTTTTTTGTTTATTGAACTAATATAGGTGTATTGTGAAAAGTTTAGGTTTAACTGGATACATATGGCACAAAGGAGTGGCAGGAACTGTCATACACCCATGTTGTCACAACCGAATCACACGAGGGCCCCAAATGAAGAGTCATCAGGAGGGAAAAGCCACAGGATAGAAGAGGTAGGCTATGTTATATCCAGCGCCCTGGAGTTAGTCCTGTCAGCACAAAAAATGAATGTGAAATATCTAGTCTACTCACCCAACTCAGATTAATCTTGGAAACAAAATAGAACAATATAGTAGAAGAAATTGTAGAAAAGTTACTGTTACACGTGTGAGTCCTTTGTGGCAGTTTTGGCCTGGGTTCTCAAAGGTTATCTGTACTTAGTTAAACAGATTACATTGTGACATTCACATAGGTTATCCTGGATTCATAATAATCTCATACAGTTAACTGCAGGGTTTAGCAATGACTCGAGTTGCCTCAGAAGTGCTGATTCTACACCTGGGGTTAGGGAAGATGCAAGGGGTGTAGTACAAGAAGGAAGGAAATGCTCAGAAACAAAAAGGTCAAGACGATCAAAGGAGCACTGGAAGGAACCTGAGAGAGCACCTTGTGGCCAAACCTGGAACCACTTGAGCACAAAAATAAGGTAGAACTGGCTTCTGAACTGTGGTGTTAGAGAAGACTCTTGAGAGTCCCTTGGACTGCAAGGAGATCCAACCAGTCCATTCTGACGGAGATCAGCCCTGGGATTTCTTTGGAAGGAATGATGCTAAAGCTGAAACTCCAGTACTTTGGCCACCTCATGTGAAGAGTTGACTCATTGGAAAAGACTCTGACGCTGGGAGGGATTGGGGGCAGGAGGAGAAGGGTACGACAGAGGATGAGGTGGCTGGATGGCATCACGGACTCGATGGACTTGAGTCTGACTGAACTCCGGGAGTTGGTGATGGACAGGGAAGCCTGGCGTGCTGCGATTTATGGGGTCGCAAAGAGTCGAACACAACTGAGCAACTGAACTGAACTGGATTATATCCAAAGTGTAAGATCAGTATAAAAAAGTTCATTTATGCGACATAAATGATAGGAACTGATATAAATGACTGAACATTTTATAAGTGGGAGAGAAAAAACAAGTCTCCTGGATAATTTCTGTAGTTGTCCCACCCTTGAGGAGTAGGAGCTGCCTTCCTCCCTCCTCCGTTGCTAATGGGCTGCATTGGTGCCTGACCTCCCAAGACTAGAGCCTGGAACACTAGGAACTCCGCAGTGGAGAGTGCTGGCCAACACTGTCATAACAGATACTAGAGGTGCCACTGCCAGTGAGGCTGTATGGACACCATGTACCCGCAGCATGTGCCAAGAAGGCCACTTGCCTTGGTGATACTCTTTCCAAAGACTTATAACCCGAGTCTAAGCACAGGAGGAACTGTAGACAAAGCCAGACTGATGGGGACAAGGTCATGACAAAGACGGAGAGACTGAGAAACTGTCAAGACCAGATGAGTTGAGAGACGCATTGCCTAAATGCAGTGTGGTATCCTGGATGGGACCCTAGGGTAGAGAGAGGACAGTGGCAGAGGCTTGTGAAGCCAGAGAATGTCTGGGCTTTCCTTAGTGGAAGTGTGCTGATGTCAGTTTCTTAGCTGAGAAAAATATGCCCTGGACACACAGGACACTGTGAAAGTGAAGGGAAAGTGAAAGTTATTCAGTTGTGTCCAACTCTTTGCAACCCCATGGACTATCCAGTCCATGGAATTCTCCAGGCCAGAATACTGGAGTGGGTAGCCTTTCCCTTCTCCTAGGGATCTTCCTAACCCAGGATTGAGTCCAGGTCTCCTGTACTGCAATCAGATTCTTTACCAGCTGAGCCACAAGGGAAGCCGAAGAATATTGCAGTGGGTAGCCTATCCCTTCTCCAGTGGATCTTCCCTACTTAGGAATCAAACCAGGGTCTCCTGCATTGCAGGAAAATTCTTTACCAACTGAGCTATGAGGAAGCCCACTTAGGATATTAACTGGGAATTAATATTTGGGATAGTAGTCTGGGAAGCTGAATGAGAGATACTCAGGACCTCTTTGTACAGTCTTTGCCACTGTCTTCAGTTCAGTTCAGTTCAGTCGCTCAGTCGTGTCTGACTCTTTGCAGCCCCATGAATCGCAGCACGCCAGGCCTCCCTGTCCATCACCAACTCTCAGAGTTCATTCAGACTTGTGTCCATTAAGTCAGTGATGCCATCCAGCCATCTCATCCTCTCTCGCCCCCTTCTTCTCCTGCCCCCAATCCCTCCCAGCATAAAAGTCTTTTCCAATGAGTCAACTCTTTGCATGAGGTGGCCACAGTACTGGAGTTTCAGCTTGCCTTCCAAAGAAATCCCAGGGCTGATCTCCTTCAGAATGGACTGGTTGGTTCTCCTTGCCGTCCAAGGGACTCTCAAGAGTCTTCTCCAACACCACAGTTCAAAAGCATCAATTCTTCGGTGCTCAGCCTTCTTCACAGTCCAACTCTCACATCCATACATGACCACAGGAAAAACCATAGCCTTGACTAGACGGACCTTAGTTGGCAAAGTAATGTCTCTGCTTTTGAGTATGCTGTCTAGATTGGACATAACTTTTCTTCCAAGGAGTAAGCGTCTTTTAATTTCATGGCTGCAGTCACCATCTGCAGTGATTTTGGAGCCCCAAAATATAAAGTCTGATACTGTTTCCACTGTTTCTCCATCTATTTCCCATTGAGTGATGGGACCGGATGCCATGATCTTAGTTTTCTGAATGTTGAGCTTTAAGCCAACTTTTTTCACTCTCCTCTTTAATTTCATCAAGAGGCTTTTTAGTTCCTCTTTACTTTCTGCCATAAGGCTGGTATCATCTGCATATCTGAGGTTATTGATATTTCTCCTGACAATCTTGATTCCAGCCTGTATTTCTTCCAGTCCACCGTTTCTCGTGATGTACTCTGCATATAAGTTAAATAAGCAGGGTGACAATATACAGCCTTGACGTACTCCTTTTCCTATTTGGAACCAGTCTGTTGTTCCATGTCCAGTTCTAACTGTTGCTTCCTGACCTGCATACAGATTTCTCAAGAGGCAGG
>SJYC01006325.1:0-12802 GCA_006408675.1 Madoqua kirkii
TTCTCATGATGTACTCTGCATATAAGTTAAATAAGCAGGGTGACAATATACAGCCTTGACGTACTCCTTTTCCTATTTGGAACCAGTCTGTTGTTCCACGTCCAGTTCTAACTGTTGCTTCCTGACCTGCATACAGATTTCTCAAGAGGCAGGTAGGTGGTCTGGTATTCCCATCTCTCTCAGAATTTTCCACAGTTTATTGTGATCCACAGAGTCAAAGGCTTTGGCATAGTCAATAAAGCAGAAATAGATGTTTTTCTGGAACTCTCTTGCTTTTTCCATGATCCAGCGGATGTTGGCAATTTGATCTCTGGTTCCTCTGCCTTTTCTAAAACCAGCTTGAACATCAGGAAGTTCACGGTTCACGTATTGCTGAAGCCTGGCTTGGAGAATTTTGAGCATTGCTTTACTAGTGAGATGAGTGCAATTGTGCAGTAGTTTGAGCATTCTTTGGCATTGCCTTTCTTTGGGATTGGAATGAAAACTGACCTTTTCTAGTCCTGTGGCCACTGCTGAGTTTTCCAAATTTGCTGGCATATTGAGTGCAGCACTTTCACACCATCATCTTTCAGGAGTTGAAATAGCTCAACTGGAATTCCATCACCTCCACTAGCTTTGTTGGTAGTGATGCTTTCTAAGGCCCACTTGACTTCACATTCCAAGATGTCTGGTTCTAGATGAGTGATCACACCATCGTGATTATCCGGGTTGTGAAGATCCTTTTTGTACAGTTCTTCTGTGTATTCTTGCCATCTCTTCTTAATATCTTCTGCTTCTGTTAGGTCCATACCATTGTCTTACACATCTAGAATTAGTCCAAAGTAATGTTTATTTTAAAAAATAAGTCCAAAAACATTAACTTATAAATAATAAAAGCAAAATGTGCTTATTGTAGAAAATGTGATTGATAGAAATTAAACATGCTAAATTAAGATCCCTCATAATCCTGCTACCCATAAGTAACTGACAGTTTTGGTGTATTTTTTTTAGACTTACTTCCATGTATTTTCCATCCAGCAAGTAATTATTAGGCTCCTTTATGGGTCATGCACCATACTAGGTGCTGGAGAGGGAGCAGTGAACAAGAGTGATGTGAGTCTCTCTCATGGAGTCTGGGCTCTGCTGAGAGAGAAAGCACCATTGAAATAAATAATAATCCCACAGGAAACAACAACAGTGGTGTTATGGTAAATGCTGTAAAGAAGCAGTATGGGTGTGAGGACATATAAGTGAGGGAATCTAAGATGCATCATTGGAGATGAGAACTAAAAAAATGAGGAGTTGAGCAGGTGATGGGGGCAAGGAGTAGGGTGCTGGGAGCTGGGGTACAAGTGCAGGAACAATTGGGAGATCCTTGGGGAGGATGGAGTTAGGGGCTAGAGTGGGAAGGGACTGTGGCTAGAGGGGTAGTTAAGCAAGGTTGAAATTCTGCATTTTAAGGTGTTGGCCCTTTTCCCTAAAGAGTGATGGGGTATAGTATGGTGATAGTATTTTAGAAGATGGTTCAGCTACCATGTGGATCGGAAGGTAGTGAGAGCAGGGAGGTGAGTGTCGTTGGTCAGAGGTGATGGGTTCTTTGATGGGCAGAGTAACCTGCAGAGCAGATGGAGTCAATTGAGAATCCCAGGGGAATCAAGCCAGATGTGCTGCCGGGATGGGGGCTGGGGGTGAAAGGGAGAGTTCTGTGTTATTAGCATGTGAAGGTGGTAATGCCATGTACAAGGTGGAACTTGGGGCCTTTTTCAGTTAATATTAAAAACATCGTGTTATGTTACAAAAGCATACCTTAGCTTTAATGGTTGCATCATATTTGAATACATGAATGTGTTCTAAATTCCTGGAGAAAATTATTGGGAGAAAGGCATTTATTAACATTAGTTAATGTGTAGTGAATACATTTTGAAAATGGATGGTAGAATTGTTACTAAAAACTCTAAATGCTGCTGAGATGGTTGGAGTTGGTCAGTTTTTATGAATAAGAATAATGAAATTTATTTGGTATCAGCTGCAGGTAAAACACATTATAATCCAACAGTAATTTTTTAGTAAACTCGGTATCCTCGCCTGGCAATTTGTAAGCAGAAACAAATTACTGATGGTTTAAGATTATGGTACAGCTCAGAAATCTAAGAAATGTATTTTGAGTTAGAGTAATTTGACTATGCTACAGCTTCTCAGAGGTTATGTTTGTGCATTCGGTCTTCAGCAGGTGACAAGTTGATTTTAGTTTCATCTGGCATCTCCCGGTAACATTGGTGGCATTGTTCTAATGAGTGAGGCATTTGCCTCTATAGTTGAATTTGGCACATAAGCTGAGCCCTTTAAAAGAACATGAAATGGCTATATCATGAGTCCTCAGTAAAAGGGTTTTTAGGAATTCTTAAAGTTAATAATAAAACAAGGCCACTATCATTTAATGGCTGTCTATCACTCTGCTCAGAATTATTTTTAGAAATGAGCAAATAATTCTAGGGTTCATCTGATACTTATTCTAAGCACTGTCGTGTTCTTATATATATGACACCCTTCAGATTCTGTTGCCAACTAACTTGTAAATTTTCTCTGCACCTGTATCTCCTACCTAATATACGTGGAGTAGGGGACTTCCTGAATTTATGTGATGAGTAAGGTCATGTGTTTAGGGAGAGCTAACCCATACTAAGTTTATGAAGTGCTATAATTCAAGATGTTACTAATAAACTAGGAAAAAAAAGTTGGTCTGGTAAAGGGATGCCCTAATGAAATTAGTCTGTTATAGCAATGGCAATCAAATGGTGGTTGGATATTCTCAGAAAAATCATTGGGAAGATGTGAGCTTAGTTTTGATTTTCATCTATAGAACCTGATTATATTTACCTCAGATGTCACCTGTAATTATTGTTAATTGTTCTACAGAAAGAAATCTATAGAAAGTTACTGAAATTACTAGGTCAGTAAATAACTGTTTAGTATTATACTCTACCTCTTTACCCTAATGTCATGATATAATGAATTATTGCTCTGTGCATGGAGACTATTACTTATGAAATGTTCTTGGGAGAATTGAGAAAACAGTCAGTTAAATCCTGTTTTGTGCAATGGTTCCAGTTAAGAATTGAAAAAGGCTTCAGAAGTTCTGAAGTAAACCTATAAAATCATCAGTTGAAGTAAATATTAATACCTAAAATCATAGGGAGTCTGTGGACTTGTTTAAACAGTTCTAAAACACTAGCATGTCGAGGAAATTCCTTGGAAGAATCTATGTTTAGAATAAATGAAAGTCAGAATAGATTATTATGAACCTGTCAGTGTAGATTATTATGAACCTGTTACTTGTAACTTGTTTGAGACTGTAAATAAGATTCGACTAGAGGGGGTTAGGATAGGGAAGAAAAAAGAATAATAAATTCACAGTAAATGCTGATAGACTCAGAGATGTCAGGATGAATTTCTAACTCAAAGGCTTTTGAATTGTGACGTATAACACACATCAGGAAAGTGAAAGTGAAGTCGCTCAGTCGTGTCCGACCCTTTGCGACCCCATGGACTGTAGCCACCAGGCTCCTCCTTCCATGGGATTCTCCAGGCAAGAGTGCTGCAGTGAGTGCCATAAAGATGCATAAAGCATACTTGTACAGAATGAGTTACTACACAGCAAGCACTTTTGCAACCTGCTCAGATTAAGAAAATAAGCATGACTGCCCTCCAGCAGCTTCCTGGCCACAGCCCTTTCCCCCTCCCCAGAGAGAAATACTGTCACCTCTTTGTCTGGTCACTTTGTTGCTTTCCTTTATGGTTTGATTATCTAGGTATGTATCCTTGGGATTATCATGTAGCATGCCCTGTTTTTGGACATTAAATAAATTGAATCATACAGTACATATTCCTTTGTTTCTTGCTTTTACAAAGCATGATTTTCAAGAATCTTCTTTGTTGCAGGGAGTAGCTATTGTGACGTTGCTCTAGACTGTGTCACTCTTTTTTGTCAATATACCACAGTATAGATAATTATTCTGCTTCTGATGGATCTACTAGTTCTTAACTGTTTCTGGTGGGTACAGACACTGCTGTTTTAAATATGATCCGTGTATCCTGGTGGGTATGTACACAAGTTTCATTGGCCTGGGTGTGAACTTGTCAGGTTGTAGGCTTTATTTTTTATAGTGTTGATTCAGTTTACACTCAGGTGAGCGTGTATGACAGCTCCACCTTCACCAGCTGATTGGTGTTGTCTGACTTTTGCCTTTGTCCATCTCTGACTGCATCATGGATTCTGTTTGTGGCTTTAATTTGCATTTCTTTTGCACCTTTTCATGCTGATGGACTATTTCAAAAAAAATTTTGAAGTACCTATTCAAGTCATTTGCTGATTTTTCTATTGAGCTGTGTGTCTTAGAGATATGTAAACATTAGTCATTTTCTATACAGGCTTCCCATTACATGAGTGTAAGTATCTTTTATTCTGTGGGTGGTGTCTCATTCTCTGTCTTTGGCTGGCCTGCTGTAACAGAAATAGCAAGGCTGGGTGGCTGTAACAGCGTGCATTCATCTCCCACAGCTCTAGAGGCCGGCAGACTCCATGTCTGGTGAAGAGGGGCTGCTTCTGGTTCCTGGTCTGCCATCTTTTCTGTGTCCTCCAGGGAGCTCTGTTATAGGGGCACTAATCCCATTCATGAGGGCTCCACCCTCGGGACCTAATCACCTCCCAAAGGCCCCACCTCCAGATGCCACCACACTGGTGATTCTTTTTCTCTGTATACATTTTGGTGGGATACATTCTCCTAATGGACAGACCCTGTTCATCAGATGTTCTTAATTGTAATATGGTCCTGGATAATAATGTTTTGTGTTATGACTAATGGTTTTTGTGTCTTGATGAAAAATTTCCCAGCCCTCAGGTCATGAAGATATCTCTCCCTGTTATTTTGTGAGAGCTTCATTGGCCTTCCACATTCAGGTCTATAATCATCTGAGCAATTTTTGTAAATGTATGTGAATTAGGGTGTATATAATTTTTTTTCATGGATATAGCCAGTGGTCCAAATACCACTTATTTAAGAAAACCATTGTTTACACAGTCTTTTATAGTGCCACCTTTGCTATATATCTACAGGCATATATAAAGGAGGGTCTATTTCTAGAAGCCCTGTTATGTACTTTTGGTTATTTTCATAGCTTTATGTCAAAAGCACTCTGTTTAAATCACTATAAATAAAATAAGTCTATAAATAGTCTCAGTGCCTGGTAAATAAAGCAAGTCTCCCCTCTTCTTTAAGAGTGTCTTAACTATTCCCAGGCCTTTTTATTTCCATGTAAGTTTGAGCACAGTTTGCCACAAAAAAGTATTTTTTTTTAATATAGATGATACACAGTGTTGTTAGTTCCTGTTGGGATTTTGACTGTCATTTTAGTAAGTCTGTAGATCAGTCTGAATCTTTCAGTTCATGAACATGATATACTTCTCCATATACTTGTCTTTTTAAATGCCTTTAGTCTTCCTATTGACTTTTGTCTTTATTCTTTATTACACTTGTTTCTAGGTAATTTTTAAATGCTGTTGCTATTTAATGCAATTTTTATTTTAAAATTTAACATGCTAACTGCTGGTATATTTTGAAGTTCAGTTGTTTTTTGAATATTGATTTTTAAAAATTTATCCACTTTAACTCTTACTAATTCTAATGACTTATTTGTGATGTCTTGACGATATAGTCGTATCATTGGTTAGTAGTGGAAAATTGAGCCAACTTCTGCACTGAGGTCTGTTTTAACCACTGTTCAGCTCTAGGTAGTGGTGGTTGTTTTTCTGTATATATTGCATTATATATGTCTAAAAGATGATTCTTTTAAAGGCTACTACATCTAAAAAATAAATAATTCCGTATAATCAGTGATCTTATCTATTTCACATTTTCCCAATTGTTTCCCAATTGTTACATTGAAACTGGGTTGCTAAATCCTTTAAATCTTTTAAAAAAAGTTTCTACAGGTCCTTCCCCATTGCCTGTTTTTTTTTTTTTTTTTTTTAATCATTCATTTGTTGATGAAGAAATCTGGTCATTTGTTTCCCATTTTGGGTTTTCCTAATTGTGTTCTTGAGCTCTCACTTAACATGTTTCTATGTTTTTTCTGTTTCTGGTAAATTGGTAGTTAGATCTAAAGGCAAAAAATACTTTTATTTTTAAAGTACTTCTAATGTAGATTTTTTGAGTCCTGTGGGTTAGGAGGAGCTGCAGTATTATATATAGCTATATATGTGTAGTTATAGTGTATGGTTATACATTATCCTGTGTATACCTGCCTCCCTGATTCACACACCTCCAGACTCCCACATCAGTTTGAGGGTAGAATCAGGGCACATTTGGAAGTAGAGACACCTTCCTCCTTTAAGTCCTTTTATGTGCTGCCAATTCTTGGTTTTGATTCTTCAGAGGTTTTGTCCTGAGTGTTGACTTAAAATGCACAGTGTGAGAATTGTAGGTTAAACTTAAATTGGGGCAAAATGATGACTATAGTCAGGGAGACAGCACCACAGATAGCTCTGAGAAACTGCTCCAAAGAGGTGGGAGGTGGGGAAGTCAGTATGTGATTGTGGTGGGAAGGGTGGGAGGATGGGTGTGGATCATCAGCGAGCTCATGGCTAGTCATGAGGAGCCGAGGCCACCATGGAGGATTTCAGTGCTTTTCTAGATAAGAAAAGATGCAAGAAATGGGCTCATAAAATTGGCTTCTGAAAATACCTAACTCTGTGAAGACCTGTCCTGCCAGTGTTCCCAGAGCAGAGTGCTCTGTTCCTGCTCTCCACTCTGAACTCTCTTCAGGGGGTGTTGAAGGTCAGCAGCTGCAGCGGCTCAGGATTTGATCTCATGTAGAGGCAGATGGCAAGTGCAATTGGTAGGTGATCTAGGTATCCCCCCACCCCACCCCAGTGCCTTGGAATTCTTGAATGTGTCTTCTCTCTTTAACTGTAATTTAGGTTCTTAGTCTGATAATAGCTAATCTGTGTCAAAGTCCTCTTTGGCCACACCTTCCAGTTTACCTTGTCCTTTTTTCTAAAGTATAATTAGAAAGCACCTGAGCCTAAATAATGCTTTTGCTGGAAGAGAATGTGGCAGCCATGGACCCCATAAGCAGAAGAAATTTATTTACTTCTAAAATTCTTTAAATTTCCAGATTATTTAAAAAGATTTATTTCAAAATTAATGAGTAATGTATTTGTTTTTAAAATTTTCAACAATGTAGAGCTATATACAGTAAAATCTGAATGAACCATCAGTCTCCCCACTTCCATCTCATTCTATCCTGAGTGATAACAATTAAGTCTACTGCATCTCATTCTAAACTTAACTCTATACAGATACACTGTATATAATATATAGACGCCTACATACAGAAATACAGTATTCTTTAAAAATATTCATTTTACTCAGGCTACAAAAATGTTTACCTGTGCAACGCTGTCAGTGTATTTTATGGGAAAGTATTCTTCCCCCTTTAGTTAATGCTGGCTAGCTGTCATTTTTAGTTTTCCTGTGTGACCAAGTTGTAAATCAGGACAAACAGATTGAGAGAGTGCCTCCAAATATCAGGAAAACTTGTAGATAGCTTTTCATCTTATAAAAAGGCAGGGAAGAATATAAGTAGTATAGAATGAAATTAGTTCTAAATACTGTACAGAATGCATTTTTAAAAGTCTTGTAATAGTAGAATTTGACATACCAAAGTACCAAAAAGGACCAAATTTACTCTTGGTTAATTTAACAAGTTGGCTCTTTGTTTAAAAGTTAGATTTCCTTGTTTAAAATAATCATTTCAGAGGTTGAGGGCTAGGACAGGACAGGATTGTGGAGGGGAAGTGGGGTGGTGGTGGGTGGGCTAGGCTCTCATGCCTTTCTCCGTGTGGAAAAAGGGGAAAAAAATCATTTCCAAGAAAATATGAAGAAAACAGAAAAAGCCACCCATAGTCATATCATAAATGCTAATACCAGAACCAGAGACAATTAGATAGAACATTCCTGTGGTAGTAACTTGTCTATATTCCTTCCCCAGATCCATTTTACTCACAAATGCCAGGTGGGGTTTTATAAGAAGGTATGTCTTTCTGAGGTTCAAACTTTTTGAAATTAAAAAAACTGATTTAATCTAACTTTAAAAAAGTCCCCAAATCACTACTTATAACTAAGATGTCCTAGACAAATGGTTTTTCCAGTAGTCATGTTATGGATGTGAGAGCTGAACGTTAAAAAATGCTGAGCACCAAAGAATCGATGCTTTTGAACTCTGGTCCTGGAAAAGACTCTTGAGGGTCCCCTGGACAGAAAAGAGATCAAACCAATCAATTCTAAAGGAAATCAACCCTGAATATTCATTGGGAGGACCGATGCTGAAGCTGAAGCTCCAATACTTTGGCTACCTAATGCGAAGAGCCAACTCATTGGAAGAGACCCTGATGCTGGGAAAGATTGAAGGCAGGAGAAGAAGGGGATGACAGAGGATGAAATGGTTGGATGGAATCACCACCTCAATGGACCCAAGTTTGAGCAAGCTTTGGGAGATAGTGAAGAACAGGGAAGCCTGGCATGCTGCAGTCCACGGGGTTGCAAAGAGTCAGGTACGACTGAGTGAATGGGCAACAACTAGACAAGCTGAATATCTCTCTTCTGTTTACTGTCGTCTGAGTCCTTTCTTTCCTTCTCTTGTCTGCAGTTCTCATATAAAATCATTGAATTGGAGTAGACTTTAGGGTTGGCACATTCAGTGCTTACAAAACACATTTTACAAAACCCCTGAGTCCTGTGGAACAGCTTCTAATGAATTTTTGTTTAGTGGCATTGCCCCATTGTAGCTATTTCAGAAAAAGAATCTTGTAGTCTGGGGAGGAATCACCTGAGAGGCAGCAGTAAAAATCTGAACTCAGCTTAAATGAGCATCAGCTTTCTTTTCTTTTGGAATGATAGTTTGAAACGAAACATACTTTGGTATGTTAAGCTCTACTCTTAAAAGACTTGAAAAAATGCATTCTATATGGCATTTATTAGTAGTTGTATATTATGTTCTTCCCTGCCTTTTTATAAGATGAAAGTTCTCTGCAAGTTTTCCTGGTATTTGGGGGCACTCTCTTAACCTGTTTGTCCTGATTTACAACTTGGTCATACAGCAAAAAATAAAAATGATATTTTTTGAAAATAAAATGATACATTTTGAAACATTCTGTAGCATGCGTTCCCTTATTTCTAAATTTCATAAAATATCTAGCAAAGAGACCATTAAAGTACACGTTGAGACATAGTTCTCTAAAGCCCCCTCCCTCCACCTTTTCAAAGCACAACGAAAATCTTTGTGAGGTAGGAAAAGTAAAAGTCAGGAGAGAGGACAATCTCCCAGCTAGTAAGTCTCTCTTTGCATAGTTTGACAACTGGCAAAGTTACCTAGGATGTTGTTTCTTTCTTAAACCTCGATGTCTTTCTTAACTAGCTGGTTCCTGAAGGAAGGAAGCTGCCGAAGGGGATTAGTAATGGTCCAGTTACTGAATTTTTGAAGCCACAGTACAATTTAGATACTTAAGAATAGGCTTTAAAGCCAAGTGTCTTGAAGACTTTGGTATCTTCTGTTTCTTTATGATTCACGTGACGTGGTTACATATAAATTTGTGTATTTATACGGTAAAATCACGTGGCCTATTTAGCGTGTCATTCCACTTACCTACATTGGGAATGAAAAGATTCATTCCTTGTACATGCATAATTTCGTTGCACAGCTCTGAATTGAAAAATCGAGAAGTAGGTTTCTGTCGCCTTGCTGTAGTTGCCCCCTTGCTGTGGAGGCTGTTTGGTCTGTCACCCCTGGGCTTAGTCACCGTCACACGTAGCGGGGACCTGATTGATGGGGAGGCGAGCCCGTCGCCCTGGCAACCGTGGCGCCTGGGTGACGTCAGCCCGCGAGGCTGCGCGCGCCGACAGGTCGGGCATGGCGACTACCCAACCTGCTGCGGCGGGGTTCTGGGGCGCGCGCGGGCGGTGAGCTCGCGAGCTTTCCCTCGGCTTCTTCCTGCGGACCTCGGCCATGGACGCTGCGTCCGACCCCTACCTGCCCTATGACGGGGGCGGAGACTGCATCCCCCTGCGGGAGCTGCACAAGCGAGGTAACGCGGGCTGTGGTTCTGGTCCTGGCCGCGGTGAGGCCGATGGAAGTCCTGGTCGGCGGTGCCTTCCGTGCGCAGCGCGGCCACCGTCACCGCGCGCACGGTCACGTCGCGGGGCGCGAGTGGCGGTGCTTCTCCTCCTTCACTCAGGTGCCACTGGCTTTCAGCTGCTGTCGCTTACCGTGAAGCTCTGCACCCCGAAGTCAGTTCCTAGGAGAAGCTCTGCCTGCTTCAGGAGGAACACATTTTCATGTCAATATTTTTTATTTAGTGTGCTTTCAGCTGAGTGACTACATTGTCTTCCATAGGTATCTGGGAAAAATTAATGGAATGATACCAACATATGGAATCATTTTCACCCATCAGAAAAAATAATAGTAGTTTGTAAAAACCAGAAAAGCGCCCAGCATTCATGTAAATCTTTTTCGGCAGGCGCTGCCAGAACAGATTACATGTTAATTAAAGTGCTCTTTTTTCATTTTTCTTAAACTGATTGTTCTAAAAATAGGTAGTTTTAGAAAAGAAAAATTGAACCTCAAGAAAAATCTCTTGAGCTAGATGACTTTGAATTTATAAACTTCATATTATAAACTCACTTTTTAAAGTAAGGAAGTCATGATTTTCCTGAGCATATTTAGCCTCTTTTATTTAAAATATAGTTTTATTTTGATAACACCTTCTTTTGGTATTAAGTTCCATTAGGATTAAGAAAAGGTAATATATTTAACAAATGTATTGAATTGTGTCTTCTAGACAATATTTTAGACTCTGAACAGTTGTAACATCCTGTGGTATTCTGTTAATAAAAGCATGCTTGAGAAAATGAACATCATGTTACATATATTGTGCTTTTCTCTTAGTTACTTCTTTAGTAAAGTGTGTATATGTATATGTGTGTATATACATATATATATATGTATAATTTTAGAACATTTGGGGAAATCCCTAAAAGCATAAAGAAAAAAACTAAATTTTCTCATAGTCGTTGCACCCGGAATTGTTGGGATTGTTTTTCCAGTTCTAACATGTTCCTGCTGCTCTCCTTTTTCCTGTGCTCTCATCATCCCTTTTCTGGTAGGAATTTTCTTTAAACAGGAAGGGATGTGAATGAATGTGACTGTTCAACTGTCACAGTATTTACTAATCAGCAATTAAACTATGTTTTCTTTGAGTTGTTTCAACATCCATTTGTTGATTTATAATTTATAATAAACCAGGAGACATGCGATTGGGAAATTTAAATTCCCCGTGATAGGCTTGACAGTCTTTACCACAGCTTAGGTATGGACCTCACCTCTGTATAAGATATGCAAGTAATAAGTCAGCCAAAGCTTATGTGCAAGTAGGCATGGTTCCTGATATGGTTATTACTGAAATAGAAGCTTTTTGTTTCGCTTTTTGTTTCTATTATGTTTTCACAAATAGACCTTTAGAAATCTTGCCTAAAGTCTAAGTCTCTTCCACTGTTGGCATCGCAGATGGGTTCCTAATCCCTTGAGGAGACCTTTCCCAGCTAACCTAAGGCAGTGTTTTCGAAGTAACATTGTGTCATTGTAGTACAAATCAGTTGGTTATTAGGCTTACTTCACTGTTCTGTAGTATGCTAGTATCTATGGATAAGAGGTTTTCTGTAATTTATGACCTTTTCTGACCTTGGGTCAAACAAAGGAACTGGAAGTGGAGAAACATAAATCAGAAAAAGAGTCAGCTACCCTAGGAGGGCAAAATGGCGATGACCGGAAAGATCTCTTGGGGCTGGGAAAGCGTGAAGAGGCAGATAACCAAAGTATAAGATTGTGAAGGATATCAATAAAGCAAATGGGACTCTTTACTGAATTACTAAGTGCTGGAATTAGGAATTACCTGTGTTGAGTAAATTAAATTTAATGTTCTTTCTCAAGATGAGATGGTAAATGATGAAGGTTCCAACTTAAGTGAATAATGTAGAGGCTAGAAATGTATGTAGATATAAAAATACAATTAATTAATATATTTTTGATGGATTAGAAATTAAAATGACATTTTAGAAATAGTTATCTTTGGGGGTATATTTCCTTCCTATACAGACACTATTAAGTTCTTTCATAAAATGTCTCTTCCATCTTTGAAAGTAAATGAAGCCTCTTAGTTGTGTTGCTTAGTCTTTGCGACCCCGTGGACTGTAGCCTACCAGTTTCCTCCCTCCATGGGATTCTCCAGACAAGAATGCTGGAGTGGGTTGCCATTTCCTTCAGGGGATCTTCCCAACCCAGGGATTGAACCCTGGTCTCCTGCATTGACGGCAGAGGCTTTAACCTCTGAGCCACCAGGGAAGCCCTCTTCCATCTTTATGGGGGGCGGGGACCATTAGGGTTTTTTTGACTGCTAGATTTGGACTTGGACTGCTAGTTTTATACTCTGACTTCCTTCCTGAACTTTAGGTGGTTTGGAGGTAGAATTCTTGTTTATTCTAACAGGTCCTTATAGTAGATTTGATCTTTGGGATTTTTAGCATTATTTGAATACTGTTTCATTCAAAGTTTTTGTTGAGCTTTGTGTGTGTGTGTGTGTGTGTGTGTGTGTGTGTGTGTGTGTGTGTGTGTGTGTAAGGCACTCGGGTGCTGGGGAACTGGAGGCAGTAGGGTTAGTGATACACCTAATAACTGAGAGGTACACACTGTTGTGGTGCTGGTGGTGAAGAAG
>SJYC01006326.1:0-11039 GCA_006408675.1 Madoqua kirkii
CCCATTCCAAAGGCTGTATTTTCACCTTGCTTATAGTTTCCTTTGTTGTGCAGAAGCTTTTAATTTTAATTAGATCCCATTTGATGAAGAATAAGAAATTAATGTTAATGTAATATTATTACTAAACTACAGAGCTTATTTGAATTTCAGAAACTTTCCACTAATGTCATTTTTTTGTAGCATCCTGTACAAAATCTCACATTATATTTAGTTGTTATTTATATTTGTTATACAATCTATGGCAGTTCCTTAGCTTTTCTTGTCTTTTATGTTTATGACACTTTTAAGAATACTCATCAACAATGCTATAGAATGCCCTTAATATGGGGATCATCTGATGTTTTCTCATGTTTATATAAAAGTTGTACATTATTGTCAAAAATAACCCATATATAATGTTGTATCCTTCTTGGTACTTCACTTTAAGGGATTCATGATGTCTCTGTGTCTTACTCCTAGTGATGTTTACCTGGATCACTTGGTTAAGATGGTGTCGGCTAAAGTTAACATTTTTCCCTTTGCAATTGATAAATACCTTGGGAGGCACATTTGAGGTTATGCAAATCTTTTCCTCCTCAAACCTTTTCCCCAAATCTCTCTAATTTTAGTATTCATCAGTGGATTTTTGTCCATAACAAATTATGACTAAAGTTACTGTCTAACAATAGTCCTTTATTTCCCTTGTTTCTTCTATGTTTTCATTAGAATTCTACTATAGGAAAGGCTTGTCATGTTTCCATCATTTATTAATTAATCTATTTATTCAGTAAGGATCTGTGAAAATGTACTTTGGTCTAGGAGTTATATTACAATACTATTATTATTTTATTCTTTTGAAAAAGTTATTTCAGTTCTGTCTAGGGTGGCTCCTTAGGGTGGCTCTGTATTGTTGTTGTAGTTTTCTCTCTTTGTAAAACTCTTTACTTTCTAGAACCAGAAGAAGTTTCAGATTCTTCTGGGTCCTAGGTGACCTAATTGTGATCAGAATATCATGGCTTGTAGGCCATACTAACAGACAAAATAAGAAAATGTGTTTGTGTACTAACCCCTGCATGAGTGAACACACTCCATGTCTATTGTTCTATTTATTAATCTATCAAAAAATGGTTTATACAGATACCTCAAATTAAATCCAACACTGCATAGTTCATTCTAGCCTTCCTTCTTTCCTTATTTGTAAATTCTTTCTTTGAAAATGAGAAATGTGAGACCTGGCTCTCATTTTATCAACCCTATTTTTCATATTTGTCGGTTTCAGTGTACAAATGAAATAGTTTCAGAATTGCTGTATCATACCCCTACAAAAAACAATTTTCCTAACCAGAGTTTATTTTGTCTTTGTATGTGTCAGTTGTTCAGTTGTGTCCAAACCTTGCAACCCTGTGGCTCACCAGGCTACTCTGTCCATGGGATTCTCTAGGCAGAGTCTGGAGTGGGTAACCATTCCCTTCTCCAGGGGACTTTCCTAACACAGGAATTGAATCCCAGTCTCCTGCACTGCAGGCAGATTCTTTACCATCTGAGCCACCAGGGAAGCCTCTATTTTGTCTTTATCTTACAGTATTTCCCACAGCTTCTTATATTAGCTCTTGACTTCTCCACTTTTTTCAGTGTGGGATATGTTATTTATTCATGATGCAGTTAAATTTACTTGCTGGTATTTGGAGTAAATATTTGGTGCCCATCACATTGTGGTTGGTTTAAAATGTCTATTTGTTTTTGGGCATATGTGAATACCCTCAGGGTATTTTAAAATTATTATTTCTCCCAAATATTGATGTTTTAAATTGCTATTTATGAAAAAATTCAAGCTATTAAGTGGTCATTTTTCAGTTTATTTTTGTTTTAATTAAACTCACATACAATTACAAAGAGTTTCCAATGGTATCTCTAAGTAGATTTAAATTCTGACCAAAAGAAGAAAAATATTAACAACCAGCTATCTCATACACTGTTATAATCTCTCATATTTGTAATTGTCATGCATATTTTATGACTATAATTAAAATGCATAATTTTGATTGTTTTTCAAGAGACACACTGCAAAAAGTTGATTTTACACCTTCCACAGGCACATAGACTACAACACTTGACTAAATGATTTCTAAGATTATATACTTACTTTTTGACTCAAGATCTGATAGACAGAGGGCCTGATGAACTATGGACAGAAGTTCATGACATCATACAGGAGGCATGATAAAGACCATCTCCAAGAAAAGGAAATGCAAAAAAAACAAAATGGTTGTCTGAGGAGATCTTACAAATACCTGAGAAAAGACAAGACGCTAAAGGCAAAAGACAAAAGGAAAAATATACCCATCTGAATGCTAAGTTCCAAAGAATAGCAAGGAGAGATAAGAAAGCCCTCTTCGGTGATCAAGGTAAAGAAATAGAGGAAAACAATAGAATGGAAAAGACTAGAGATCTCTTCAAGAAAATTGGAGACACAAAAGGGAGATATAGGGCTTCCGTGATAGCTCTGTTGGTAAAGAATCCACCTGCAATGCAGGAGACCCCAGTTCTATTCCTGGGTTGGGAAGATTTGTTGGAGAAGGGATAGGCTATCCACTCCAGTATTCTTGTGCTTCCCTGTGGCTCAACTGGTAAAGAATCTGTCCGCAATGCGGGAGACCTAGGTTTGATTCCTGGGTTGGGAAATCCCCCAGAGGAGGGAAAAGCTACCCACTCCAGTATTCTGGCCTAGAGAATCCCATGGACTATACAGTCTACAGACTCACAAAGAGTTGGGCATGACTGAATAACTTTCACAAGGGAGGATTTCACATAAAGATGGGTGCATTTAAGGACAGACACCATACAGACCTAACAAAAGCAGAAGATATTAAGAAGAGATGGCAAAAATACATAGAAAAACTATACAAAAAAGATCTTCATGACCCAGATAATCACGATGGTGTGATCACACCTAGAACCAGACATCTTGGAATGTAAAGTCAAATGGGCCTTAGGAAGCATCACTATGAACAAAGCCAGTGGAGGTGATGGAATTCCAGCTAGGCTATTTCAAATCCTAAAAGATGATGCTATGAAAGTGCTGCACTCAATATGCCAGCAAATTTAGAAAACTAAGCAGTTGCCACAGGACTGGAAAAAGTCAATTTTGATTTTCATTCCAATCCCAAATGGGCAATACCAAAAACCCTCCAAACTACCACACAATTGCACTCATCTCACATGCTAGCAAAGTAATGCTCAAAATTCTCCAAGCCAAGTTTCAACAGTACATAAACTGAGAACTTCCAGATATTCAAGCTGGTTTTAGATAAGCCAGAGGAACCAGAGATCAAATTGCTAACATCCGTTGGATCATCGAAAAAGCAAGAGTTCCAGAAAAATATCTACTTCTGCTCTATTGACTATGCAAAAATCTTTGTCTGTGTGGCTCACAAAAAACTGGAAAATTCTTCAAGAGATGGGGATACCAGACCACCCGACCTGCCTCCTGTGAAATCTGTATGCAGGTCAAGAAGCAACAGTCAGAACTGGACATGGAACATGGACTAGTTCCCAACTGGGAAAGGCATACATCAAGGCTGTATATTGTCACCCTGATTATTTAACTTTTATCCAGAATACATTATGAGAAATACTGGGCTGTATGAAAAACAATCTGGAGTCAAGTTTTCTGGGAGAATATCAATAACCTCAGATATGCTGATTATGTCACCTTTACGGCAGAAAGTGATGAAGATATAAAGAGCCTCTTGATGAAAGTGAAAAAGGAGAGTTAAAAAGCTGGATTTTTCACTAAACATTCAAAAACCTAAGATCATGGCATGTGGTCCCATATCACTCCATGGCAAATAGATGAGGAAACAATGGAAAGAGTGACAGAGTTTATTTTCTTGGGCTCCAAACTCACTGCAGATGGTGATTGCAGCCATGAAATTAAAAGACACTTGCTCCTTGGAAGGAAAGCTATGACCAACCTAGACAGCATATTACTAAGAAGAGACATTACTTTGCTGGCAAAGGTCCGTCTAGCCAAAGCTTTGGTTTTTCCAGTAGTCATGTATAGATGTGAGTTGGATTTTAAAGAAAGCTGAGCACTGAAGAATTAATGCTTTTGAACTGTGGTGTTGGAGAAGACTCTTGAGATTTCCCTGGACTGCAAGGAGATCCAACCAGTAAATCCTTAAGGAAATCAGTCCTGAATACTCATTTGAAGGACTGATGTTGAAGCTGAAGCTCCAATACTTTGGTCACCTTATGTGAAAAGCTGAATCATTAGAGAAGACCTTGATGCTGGGAAAGATTGCAGGCAGGAGGAGCAGAGGATGATAGAGGATGAGATGGTTGGATGACATCATGGACTTGATGGACATGAGTCTGAGCATGCTCCAGGAGTTGGTGAAGGACAGGAAGCCTGGCATGCTGCAGTCTATGGGGTCACAAAGAGCTGAACAGGGCTGAACAACTGAACTCTGACTCAATCCCGAGTCAGAAGAAGAGGTCTAATATTCTGCACCACAGTTCAGTTCAGTTGCTCAGTTGTGTCTGACTCTTTGTGACCCCATGAATTGCACCACACCATGCCTCCCTGTCCATCCCCAACTCCAGGAGTTCACTCAAACTCATGTCCATCGAGTCAGTGATGTCATCCAGCCATCTCATCCTCTGTCGTCCCCTTCTTCTCTTGCCTAATCCCTCTCAGCATCAGAGTCTTTTCCAATGTGTCAACTCTTCTCATGAGGTGGCCAAAGTACTGGAGTTTCAGCTTCAGCATCATTCTTTCCAAAGAAATCCGAGGGTTGATCTCCTTCAGAATGGACTGATTGGATCTCCTTGCAGTCCAAGGGATTCTCAAGAGTCTTCTCCAACACCACAGTTCAAAAGCATCAATTCTTTGGTGCTCAGCCTTCTTCACAGTCTAACTCTCACATCCATACATGACCACTGGAAAAACCATAGCCTTGACTAGATGGACCTTAGTTGGCAAAGTAATGTCTCTGCTTTTGAATATGCTATCTAGGTTGGTCATAACTTTCCTAACAAGGAGTAAGCATCTTTTAATTTCATGGCTGCAATCGCCATCTGCAGTGATTTTGGAGCTCCAAAAAATAGTCTGACACTGTTTCCCCATCTATTTTCTATGAAGTGATGGAACCAGATGCCTTGATCTTAGGTTTTTAAATGTTTCTGTGCCACACTGACCACAAAACGACTCTCCAGGAACAGATAGCAACAGGAGGAATATATGTAATGATTCACTGAACTAATAAATTCTGGGCATTGTACCCCATTTTCTGATCTGTGAAAGGTCATTAAAGCAGACCATGAAATTAGGAACATTGTTTTTATTTCTGATACTAGTTTCAGTTCTTATATTCTGGTATATGGAATGGAAATCACATGATTCAAGTTATACATCTACAGTTACATATTAAATTCTTAAGGTTAGAATTCACCAGATTTAACAATATGAAGAGACTTGTAGAAGAAGGTTGATGAGTTTGATAAGAAATTCTCTAAAAAAATGATTCATGTGTAGGCTATTTTAAGCATAATATGCTCCAAAATAATTCATTTCCACCTCATGTTTTTAATATTGTGTGTAGTTTCCTTTCCTATCTTTATTTGAATTTTACATCCTAATATTAGTCATGGGAAAGTAAGATAAAGCTAACACATTATCTTGATTGATGGCTGGAGATTGACAAGTCTCATTGTCAGTTTGGTAGAAGTGAACATGTATCATAGCTCAGGCTTTGAAATTTCCCTCAGAGATCTTGTGGTAATTAACAGTGAAGTGTAATATCTTTTCTTAACTCTGTGATTTTGCTGAATCCAGGTGACTTTAAGGTGCCAATTGAAGTTGAGAACTGTGCTGAATCCAAGCCCTGGCACTTTAGCTGTCACATGCCATTAGAGAACACTTAGCCAATGGACACAATGATGTCATTCTGGAGCATTCTCAGTTAGTACACTAAGCCAGCAGTGATTTCAGCAGCTTTTCTGATAGTAAAAGGTCATGATACTCCTAACAATACTGATAACAAAAGTACTCCTAGAAAAGTTAAGTTACCTCAACTTATCTTGAGAATTGTGTATTATAGGAGAAAATTAGCAGAATTCAAACTTAAGGAGAAATAATGCAGGAAGTATTTCCACTGAAATTCTAAGCCCCACAACCATTTTCATTTTCTTTGAGTTTAGGTACTCGGTACTGTTTCAAAAATAGATTTTAAATGAGTAAAATGTCTGACATTCTTTAAAGTTTATGTATATATATATGTTTCATATAAGTATATATGTTTCATATACATATATATTTTTTCCGGAGAGAGGGAAAGTACTTGCAAAGCTCAAAAAATAATAATTATTATGTAAAGTTTTCACTTGCCCTGATTTATCATAATTTCTAAATAATATCTAATGAATAATGAAAGTTGCTCAGTAGTGTCTGACTCTTTGCAACTCCATGGACTATACAGTTCATGGGATTCTCCAGGCCAGCATACTAGAGTGAGTAGCCTTTCCCTTCTCCAGGGGATCTTCCCAACCCAGGGATTGAACCCAGGTGTCCCACATTGCAAGTAGATTCTTTACCAGTTGGGCCACAAGGCAAACCTTAGTATCCTATTATTTCCCAGTTTTCTACTATACCTATTGTTAGTCATAATGAGGTCATTAATTCATGATACATGATTATAGTGTTGACACTGGGAAGTAATTTTTTTTCTTCTTTTATTGATGTAAAAATATTCAAATAGCATTTTAGCATTAGAAACTAAGATATTAGAAGACTTTGGTGCTTACATATTCACAATAATATCATTTTCTCTATTTTCTCACTGAAAGGATGAGAGCACTAAGCTTTTAGTAACTAATAGAGTCCCTTATATTAACACTACAACCTATAATTACATTCTAATGTGATCTGTTTTAGGTCTTACCTATCTCCCATACTCTGATACAGTAGAAATTCAGAGAATTTTTCTTCCTTTACAAATGAATTTAAACAGTTCCCATATTGGATTTCTATTACTTTTTTGAGTTTTGTTTGCAACTGTAAATTTCTCATCCCAAATCACATTCACACACTCATTTAGTATTTCCATGAAATTTCTGAGATTTTAATTCTGGAAAGTATTACTCTGAAGATGATTCACAAGGACCACATGGTTCTAACTTGAAATATCAACAATAAAATCTCTAAAAGGACTACTTATCTCAGACCTTGGCATCTCAATACCATTCTCTGATAAAATGATCTTGCTTTCCCTGGAAAATGACTGATGTCAGAGCTGAGACACGGAAATGCACAACATGACCCTGTAAAATCTTGAGTAAGCAATAAACAAGGACATACACAGAAAACAATGGGGCACGTGTTGAAAGCAAACAGGCTCCAACTCAAAGGAGCTGCCAATGGCTAAATCTGACAAACATTTAGTAATAAAATAAATGATGATAATACTGGATTACAAGAAACAGAGCAAGATAAATGTGCAGTAATCCATATTACTATAAATGAGTGAATGAATAAACAGCTCACTACATAATTGCAGGAGAAAAATGTCTCTTTGTTTATTGGGAATTTCAATTAACAAATGCAGGAAAATAAACAAAACAGAAATTGACCATCAGAAAATACCACAGTAATATTTGTAGCAGACAAGAACTATCCATGGATGCTAAAATCAGTATATAGTAGTATTATGAGAAACAGGAAATTTATGCAGTCTTAAAGTATCTCTTTAAGAGAGACTTGTTAATTACAAAACAAGAATCATAACTTTGCAGTGCAGAAAACTGGTTAACACCACCTTAAACATGGGATCAAAGTTACGACTACCAGCAATAAGAAATGTTGACCTTGTGCCCTTCCTAAAACTAGCTAGAGGAGGTGATGGAATTCCAGTTGACCTATCTCAAATCTTGAAAAATGATGCTGTCAAAGTACTGCACTCAATATGCCAGTAAATTTGGAAAACTCAGCAGTGGCAACAGGACGGCAAAGGGCAGTTTTCATTCCAATTCCAAAGAAAAGCAATGCCAAAGAATGCTCAAACTACCACACAATTGCAATAATCTCACATGCTAGTAAAGTAATGCTTAAAATTCTTCAAGCCAGGCTTCAGCAATACATGAACCGTGAACTTCAAGCTGGTTTTAGAAAAGGCAGAGGAATCAGAGATCAAATTGCCAACATCCGTTGAATCATTGAAATGGCAAGAGAGTTCCAGAAAAACATCTATTTCTGCTTTACTGACTATGCCAAAGCCTTTGACTCTGTGGATCACAATAAACTGTGGAAAATTCTGAAAGAGATGGGAATACCAGACCACCTAATCTGCCTCTTGAGAAACCGGTATACAGGTCAGGAATCAACACTTAGAACCGGACATGGAACAACAGACTGGTTACAAATAGGGAAGGGAGTACATCAAGGCTGTATATGGTCACCTGCTTATTTAGCTTCTATGCAGAGTACATAATGAGAATGCTGGGCTGGAAGAAACACAAGCTGGAATCAAGATTGCCGGGAGAAATATCAATAATCTCAGATATTTCAGATGATACCACCCTTATGGCAGAAAGTGAAGAAGAACTAAAAAGCCTCATGATGAAAGTGAAAGAGGAGAGTGAAAAAGTTGGCTTAAAGCTCAACATTCAGAAAACTAAGATCATGGCATCCAATCCCATCACTTCACAGCAAATAGATGGGAAAACAGTGGAAACAGTGTCAGACTTTATTTTCCAGGGCTCCGAAATCACTGCAGATGGTGATTGCAGCCATGAAATTAAAAGACACTTACTCTCTGGAAGGAAATTTATGACCAACCTAGATAGCATATTCAAAAGCAGAGACATTACTTTGCCAACAAAGGTCCGTCTAGTCAAGACTATGGTTTTTCCAGTGGTCATGTATGGATATGAGAGTTGGACTATAAAGAAAGCTGAGCACCAAAGAATTGATGCTTTTGAACTGTGGTGTTGGAGAAGACTCTTGAGAGTCCCTTGGACTGCAAGGAGATCCAACCAGTTCATTCCAAAGGAGATCAGGCCTGGGTGTTCATTGGAAGGATTGATGCTAAAGCTGACACTCCAATACTTTGGCCACCTCACGCGAAGAGCTGACTCATTTGAAAAGACCCTGATGTTGGGAAAGATTGAAGGCAGGAGGAGAAGGTGATGACAGAGGATGAGATGGTTGGATGGCATCATCGACTCAATGGACATGGGTCTGGGTGGACTCAGATTTGGTGATGGACAGGGAGGCCTGGTGTGCTGTGGTTCATGGGGTTGCAAAGAGTCAATCATGACTGAATGACTGAACTGAACTGAAAATTATACACTGAGAAGGGTATAACATTTCTGTGGTGTTCTTGCCAAAAATATATAACTTCAGCCTTATCATGAAAAAATATTGCACAAACCCAAACTAAGAGGTATTCTACAAATAATTGTCTTAGACTCTTCAAAAATGGCAAGGCAAGGCTATGAAAGACAAAATAAAAAAGACTGAGGAAGAACTCTCTAGAATGAAGGAAAGTAAGAGATCATGACAATTAAACAGAATGTGTGATCCAGGATTGGATTCTAATCATAAAAAACACAATAGTGGGGAAAATGGCAATATTCACATAAGATCAATAGATTACTTAAGAGGAACTGCATCAAGGTTAATTTCTCCTTTGGATAGTTTTAAATAGTTTCTAAGACAGTAACATTAGGGAAAGCTGGGTGGACAAATATTATGCAAAACAAGCATTTTTTAAAAAGGTCTGCTTAAGATGACTTCTCTCCCAAACTTCTAGAGCTGAGATAGGATATAGAAATATACTTTAAAAAAAATAGATCCACCCAGAGCTTCTTTTCAATCTCCAGTAACATAAAGAGAAACCTATAAAAAAGAAAGCAAAATCTGAATTTTATTGATACATTGAAAAAGAAAGTGAAAGTGTTATTCAGTTGTGTTCAACTTTTTGTGATCCTATAGGCTGTAGCCCACCAGGCCCCTCTGTCCATGGAATTCTTCAGGCAAGAATACTGGAGTGGGGAGCAATTCCCTTCTCCAGGGGATATTCCTGACCCGGGAACAAACCCAGGTCTTCTGCATTGCAGGCAGACTCTTTACTCTCTGAGACACTAGGGAAGACCTTGTTCCCTATTACTGAAATATTGCTTTAAGATAGTTCAATACAGTCTCTGCGAACCAGACTTTGAATCATTGCTCTGCAAATTGCTCATTTAGCTCCCTACAGTAGGCTACAAGTCCACTGGGTCTCCATGGTTCAGGGGACATTCTTATATTGCCTAGCGGTGGATGCCATTGCAGAGTGTCTCTCTCTCTTTGTGAGTATCTACATTTAGTTCCTGGAATATATTTGGATATAAAATGTTTCCCAAAGAAGAGATGCAATTTAAATATTTGTGGTCCCATGTCATATTAGCATCGGGCTTCATCTAATCATCCCACCAACACATTTCAATATACTTTTTACACATTTAGTTTTCTGAGTAAGATACATATCAAAAATTTTTAAAGCTAAGGGCAGAAATATCTTCTAGAATCCTGCATTTAAACAAACTACATTTGTTGGCTTTCTTGTCAGGAATTACTAGAGAAGACATGTTCAGTAATAGTACACTCATCTCTGCTTTACATCCTTATCTCTTCCTAAAAACCAACTATTTCAAAAAGTACTTGCTAAAATAAACTATTTGATACCAATAGTGCCTGGTGGCTTGATTACTATAAACATATCTCAAATAGAATTCTGTTATAGCATTTTCATTAGGAAAAATTCTTGATGTTTCCTGATGTTTCTACTTTTTTCCTCCTTAAAGGATAATCTTTTATAATATATATTCATATAAATTCATTTATACGACATATATATTCATACATATAAGAAGACGTGGCAAGAATACATCGAAGAACTGTACAAAAAAGATCTTCACGACCCACATAATCATGATGATGTGATCACTTATCTAGAGCCAGACATCTTGGAACGTGAAGTCAAGTGGGCGTTAGAAAGCATCACTATGAACAAAGCGAGTGG
>SJYC01006330.1:0-16255 GCA_006408675.1 Madoqua kirkii
GCATTCTCACTGTGTTTTGTTCTCTAAACTTATCCAGATGGCGATAGAGCATATATAAAAAAAATTTCATTTGTCGATCCATAAGTGTGATTATAAAACTGTATCAACAAAGGGAAAGTATTAGAGAAAATTTATTTTAGAAAACTCTCTGTCTGCCCTTAGGCATTTTGAAAATGACAAATATGTCTGAAAAGTATAACCCTTTCTTTGGCAAATCTATAAGTTCTTAAAAGTCTTAAGAAAAATTGAAAAAATAACAAAAGTATGTTTAATTTGTAGACATATATATTGGTCAGGTTTTGCTATATGAATGGCTTATAATACCACATTTGTTTCACATTTATGTCTTGTTAGATACAAGTCAATGGATTTTGTCTGAACTTGGATAGGCCTGGTGACATTATTAGCTTTGGGTTTGGTTCTGTTTCACAAGCAGTCATTAGAAGACATCCTAACAGCAATAGGTATGTTGGCTGTGTGGGTGTGCTCTTCTCCCATGTTGTGCCTCCCAAAATCTCAGCTTGGAACTGGCACATTGTCACTGCCATTCACACCGTTGGCCAGAGCCAGTCAAATTGCCACATTCTGACATTCACACCTACTGGCCACATCAAGCCACATGGCCAAATTCTGAGTCTATGAGATGATAAATTACATTTCCTCCATGAAGAGAAGTCTGTGACTATTTGATGAACAGTAACCTAAGCTACTGCAATGTGGATGAGCTAGTTCAAACTCTCTATTAGAGGAAGATAAAATGATAGATTCTACTTCAGTGACCAATATTCAACAAGTCTGAGAGGAAATGACACTATTGGGCATTTTGTCTGTTCAAAGACTTAAACTTTGGGTGAAACAAAAGAAGTAAACTACATAGTCAAATCTTCTATTAGCCAAAAGGTGTTGGAAACTTACGTTAATATCAATAATAGCAAAGTCAGAGCCAAAATAATTGGAACATTTTCCTTAATTAGAACATCATCTGGCATAATTTCATTGTCAAAATGCAAAATGAGTAAACTTGAAGAGACTAGCATACCTTCTCTGTTCTTCAATCTAAACCTTTTCTATCAAAAATTTTTAAAAAATTAAAAAAATGACACCTATAATATATGTTAATTCCAGTTTAATTATTGGCATAAACTTTATGGCTTATAAATGAACTAATGCAACATATTTTTTACTTTCCATTAGAGAGATCAAACATCTGGCACTTTTGCGTGGTTCAAATGTAATTCTTTATCTTTCCTGGCATTACGTCAGTGTGGTCTACTATGATTCAAGGTAAAATTATAAACACTAAACAGAGAATGACATAAATGTGCTTATGAATTTCTCTATTCATAATTCTTTTAGTTATTTTATCAAAATAAATAATTAAAATATTGCTTCCTCAGAAAGAGACTCATATAGAAAACAATCTTATGTTTACCAAAAGGGAAAGAGGCTGGGGATGGGGATAAATTAGGAGTTTGGGATAAACAGAAACACATTGCTACATATGAAACAGCTAAACAACAAGGACATACTGTATAGCATGGAAGTATAAGCAATATCCTGTAATAATCTATAATGGAAAAGAATCTGAAAAAGAATATATATATATATATATTTATATTTATATATTCAATGCTTTTTTTTACATTGTCATATAACCAAGTAACAATGTGATCATTTCAGGTGCACAGGAAAGTGATTCAGCCTTACATATACATGCAATATATACATATTTTTAATCACTTTGCTGCACACCTGAAACTAAAAACAACAGCATAATCAACTAACTTCAAAAGCAATTGGAAAAAAAAAAAGTGTTCTATTTAGAATGCTTTACCAACTGAGCTATCTGGGAAGCCTTGAAATTGTTAAGTCATATCTGACGTTTTGCACACCATGGTCTATACAGTCCATGAAATTTTCCAGGCGAGAAGGAGTGGGAAGCCGTTCCCTTCTTCATGGGTTCTTCCCAACCCAGAGATCGAACCCAAGTCTCCCGCATTGCAGGCAGCTTCTTTACCAGCTGAGCCACCAGGGAAGCCCTTAGAATGCTAATCCACCTTGTATAGCATGCTACTTGAGTTTATTAATTGATACACATCTTGTTGAATGGATTTTATACTTTATCTTCCTCCTATATCTGGCTAATATTCCATTTCCTCCATTCAGCTTTTTCCAAATACAAAGATCTACAGTGATAACATTTGTTTCCAATATCTTTTCTTTTTTGTAAACACTATTATTTTCCTCTGATGCATATGTGTATATGTTATTCTTTCAGGTAGGAAGGCTTTGGTTATCTAGTGCTACTTAACAAATGACAAACTACTAGCAAAAACAGTAACAATGATTTATTAGTCTTATCCTCTATCTTTCTGGTGTTAATGGCCTCAGCAAGGCAGTTTATTTATGAAGTCTTTCAAGCAGTTGCAATCTGATGGCACCCGGGGTTGAAATCATCTCAATGTCCACCTCAGTTAAGTGTCTAGAGGCTGATACTTTCTACAAGCTAAGATCTCACTGGGAGTTGTCAGTTAGAACACTACATGTTAAAATTCCCAGACACTTTCATATGTCTGGGACTTCTACACACCATGGCAGCTGGATTCCAAAGGTGGGAATTATGTTTATCAATTAATTTGAAAAGTCACACACCTAGACCTCATTTTCAAATCATTCTAGCCTCATCTCCCTTCCCTAGACTCCCCATACCTGCTCAATTTCACACAATCAAAACAGGGCTGGAGAAATAAAATTTTTGATTAATAAAGGAAGTCAATGTTTTGATTTCTGTAATTATATTTGCCTAAGGCTTATACCATCCCCATGAAAAAGAAATGCATAAAAGCAAAATGGCTGTCTGGGGAGGCCTTACAAATAGCTGTGAAAAGAAGAGAGGTGAAAAGTAAAGAAGAAAAGGAAAGATATAAGCATCTGAGTGCAGAGATTCAAAGAATAGCAAGAAGAGATAAGAAAGCCTTCTTCAGCAATCAATGCAAAGAAACAGAGGAAAACAACAGAATGGGAAAGAGTAGAGATCTCTTCAAGAAAATTAGAGATACCAAGGGAACATTTCATGCAAAGATGGTCTTGATAAAGGACAGAAATGGTCTAGACCTAACAGAAGCAGAAGATATTAAGAAGAGGTGGCAAAATACACAGAAGAACTGTACGAAAAAGATCTTCAAAAACCAGATAGTCATGATGATGTGATCACTAATCTAGAGCCAGACATTTTGGAATGTGAAGACAAATGGGCCTTAGAAAGCATCACTATGAACAAAGCTAGTGGAGGTGATGGAATTCCAGTTGAGCTGTTTCACATCCTGAAAGATGATGCTGTGAAAGTGCTGCACTCAATATGCCAGCAAATTTGGAAAACTCAGCAGTGGCCACAGCACTGGAAAAGGTCAATTTTCATTCCAATCCCAAAGAAAGGCAATGCCAAAGATAACCTAGATAGTATATCCAAAAGCAGAGACATTACTTTGCCGACTAAGGTCTGTCTAGTCAAGGCTATGGTTTTTCCTATGGTCATGTACAGATGTGAGAGTTAGACTGTGAAGAAGGCTGAGCACCAAAGAATTGATGCTTTTGAACTGTGGTGTTGGAGAAGACTCTTGAGAATCCCTTGGACTGCAAGAAGATCCAACCAGTCCATTCTGCGGGAGATCAGCCCTCGGATTTCTTTGGAAGGAATGATGCTAAAGCTGAAACTCCAGTATTTTGGCCACTTTATGTGCAGAGTTGACTCATTGGAAAAGACTTTGATGCTGGGAAGGATTGGGTATAGGAGGAAAAGGGGACGACAGAGGATGAGATGGCTGGATGGCATCACTGACTCAATGAACGTGAGTCTGCGTGAACTCTGGGAGATGATGGACAGGGAGGGCTGGTGTGCTGCTATTCATGGTGTTGCAAAGAGTCGGACATGACTGAGCGACTGAACTGAACTGAATTATGTTACCCTTTCAAAGTCTATAATTTTATGTGACTGCATTGAACATTTTATTTATGAATACCTTTAAATATTAAATTAAGTATTTAATTAAATAATAATTTGATTAAACATAAATTGATAGTAAATTAAATTAAATATATATTATGAAATGAAAGTTGGACATTTTACTTTACTTAGCTTTACTAGTTAAAAATGAAAAGTTAAAAAAAATAAGGGTTGGATCCCATTTGAAGTAGAGCAAGAGACACACATTCAGGTCTGGGTCAGGAAGATACCCTGGAGGAGGGCATGGTAACCCATTCCAGTATTCTTGCCTGGAGAATCTCATGGACAGAGGAGCCTGGCGGGCTACAGTCCATAGTGTTGCTAAGAGTTGGACACGACTGAAGTGACTGAGCACACAGCATGTGTGAAGCAGACATTAGGCTAATGATTAACCAAGTGATATAGAATTTGTCAGGATATAACAGGAAGCTGTACTATTAATTATACCTGGGGATAAAATTTAATCTTTGAAATAATCAAATGCTCTGGAAAAACTAAGGATTTATTTTAGTTTTATTGCAATTCAACTTGTGATAGCTCAGCTGGTAAAGAATCCACCTGCAATGCAGGAGACTCTGGTTCAATTCCTAGGTCAGGAAGATACACTGGAGAAGGGATAGGCTACCCATTCCAGTGTTCTTGGGCTTCCCTGGAGGATCAATTGGTTAAAAAATCCACCTGCAATGTGGGAGACCTGGGTTCAATCCCTGGGTTGGGAAGATCCCGAAGGGAAAGACTGCTCACTTGAGTATTCTGGCCTGGAGAATCCCATGGACTGTATTGCAAAGAAAATAATAATAAAAATAAAATAAAAATAAATTTTAAGAAAAGAGTGGGACATAACTGAGCAACTTTCCTTTATTAATTTGCTTTCAGATATTAAGGAGATATTTTAATTTAGATGACTTCTTGATATAATGTAAGTTCTATAACTTTCAAGGTCCTCAGATAGTGTTGTGTCTACTGTTTATACCTCTGAGTTCCTGGATGAAAGTGCAAGTGGGTACTGAAGTTCAGCTTGTTTTCTCTCTACCAAGGCATATACTTTTAGCACCAAGCTGCTTGTTCATGAGCTGCTCTTTTGAATTTGCATTACAGTGGTGCCAGATGGTTTAGTAGGGGCCCTGGTATAAGACATGATGTTAAAAGAAAGTGGTGTAATAGAAAGACTACTACAGTCTTGGCATTAAAAAAACAACAACAAAACCAAAAAAACAGATGCAGTTTGAATCTTGACTCTGCCACTTACAGTACTGTGACTTTGAGAAAGTGATGAAATTCTCTGAGATTCAGGTTCCTCACATAAAATAGAAATATCAATTCATACTTTTCAGAGCTGATATGAGGAACAGTGCTAATGTATGAAAAGCATGAAATACTGTCTTTTATAGAGTAGAACTTATTTAAATAACATCCATAATAAATTCTAAGGGAAGTGTTGTCATAGAGTTATAATCCTTGGTCCTGCATTTGTTTTTTGATAGATACAGAACTTTACAGTGATATTTTAGGTATATAATTATATAAATCACTGGTCAAAGTCACATCAGGGAGAATAAAAGAAAGTAATATGTTATCATTCAGTTCAGGAAAAACATTCCTGAACAAAATATTCCTAAGCATTTATGTAAGAACTGATCAGTTTCAATTGTCAAAAGCTAACTTTCTCAATTTTTATATGGTCATCCCTTAGCAGCTGTGAGGGATTTGTTTCAGGACAGTCCCTCAAAATACCCAAATCCTAGACATTCATATTCTATATGTACAATGGCATAGTATGTGCACATAATCTATGAACATCTTCTTGTATGTTTTTAATCAACTCTATATTACATGAATGCTTAATGTAATATTAGGAATTCCCTGGTGGCTCAGATAGTAAAGCATCTGTCTACAATGCAGGAGACCTGGGTTCAATCCCTGGGTCAGGAAGATCCCCTGGAGAAGGAAATGGCAATCCACTGCAGTACTATTGCCTGGAAAATCCCATGGACAGAAGAGCCTGGAAGGCTACAGTCCATAGGAGCGCAAAGAGTCGGACACGACTGAGCGACTTCACTTATTCAGTATAACATAAATATTATCTAAGTAGTTGCCAGAGCATGGAAAATTCAAATTTTGCCTTTTAGAACTTTCTGGAAATTTTTTAATATTTCTGATCCAGTTAGTTGAATTTGCTGATGAAAAACTGTGGATAGGGCTTCCCTAGTGGCACAGTGGTAAAGAATCTACTTGCCAATGCAGGAGATGCAAGTTCAGTCTCTGGGTCAGGAAGATCCTCTGGAGTGCTGTGCTGTGCTCAGTCATGATCAACTCTCTGTGACTCCACAGGCAAGAATACTGGAGCGGGTTGCCATTTCCTACTCCAAACAATCTTTCTGGTCTAGGGATTGAACCCATGTCTCTTGCATCTCCTGCACTGGCAGGCAGATACTTTACCCCTGCACCTCTTAGGAAATGGCAATCTGCTCTAGTAAATTCCATGGACAGAAGAACCTGGTATGCTACAGTCCATGGGGTTGCAAAGAGTCGGACTTGACCTAGCAACTGAGCACATAGCATACAAACCTGTGGGTACTGGAGGCTGGCTGTAGTTCTCAAAATTTAGCTTCCTGGCACAAAAAAGAACCATCTTGTAAACCTACATCCTGGCTAACTCCCGTTAGGCAATAGCCTTTCCCAGTGACAGGGTCCAGTTAGATTCTGGTTCAATCCCATTCTTTATTAGCCACACCTTGCTACAAATGCAACAGATTCATCACAACATTAAGTTCAGTTCAGTTCAGTTCAGTCGCTCAGTCATATCCGACTATTTGCGATCCCATGGACTGCAGCACACCAGGCCACCCTGTCCATCATCAACTCCTGGAGCTTACTCAAACTCATGTCCATAGAATCAGTGATGCCATCAAACCATCTCATCCTCTGTTGTCCCCTTCTCCTCCTGCCTTCAATCGCTCCCAGCATTAGGGCTTTTACAAATGAGTCAGGTCTTCACATCAGATGGCCAAAGTATTGGAGTTTTAGCTTTAGCATCATTCCTGCCAAAGAAATCCCAGGGTTGTTCTCCTTCGGAATGGACTGGTTGGATCTCCTTGCAGTTTTTACAGTGATATTTTAGGTATATAATTATATAAATCACTGGTCAAAGTCACATCAGGGAGAATAAAAGAAAGTAATATGTTATCATTCAGTTCAGGAAAAACATTCCTGAACAAAATATTCCTAAGCATTTATGTAAGAACTGATCAGTTTCAATTGTCAAAAGCTAACTTTCTCAATTTTTATATGGTCATCCCTTAGCAGCTGTGAGGGATTTGTTTCAGGACAGTCCCTCAAAATACCCAAATCCTAGACATTCATATTCTATATGTACAATGGCATAGTATGTGCACATAATCTATGAACATCTTCTTGTATGTTTTTAATCAACTCTATATTACATGAATGCTTAATGTAATATTAGGAATTCCCTGGTGGCTCAGATAGTAAAGCATCTGTCTACAATGCAGGAGACCTGGGTTCAATCCCTGGGTCAGGAAGATCCCCTGGAGAAGGAAATGGCAATCCACTGCAGTACTATTGCCTGGAAAATCCCATGGACAGAAGAGCCTGGAAGGCTACAGTCCATAGGAGCGCAAAGAGTCGGACACGACTGAGCGACTTCACTTATTCAGTATAACATAAATATTATCTAAGTAGTTGCCAGAGCATGGAAAATTCAAATTTTGCCTTTTAGAACTTTCTGGAAATTTTTTAATATTTCTGATCCAGTTAGTTGAATTTGCTGATGAAAAACTGTGGATAGGGCTTCCCTAGTGGCACAGTGGTAAAGAATCTACTTGCCAATGCAGGAGATGCAAGTTCAGTCTCTGGGTCAGGAAGATCCTCTGGAGTGCTGTGCTGTGCTCAGTCATGATCAACTCTCTGTGACTCCACAGGCAAGAATACTGGAGCGGGTTGCCATTTCCTACTCCAAACAATCTTTCTGGTCTAGGGATTGAACCCATGTCTCTTGCATCTCCTGCACTGGCAGGCAGATACTTTACCCCTGCACCTCTTAGGAAATGGCAATCTGCTCTAGTAAATTCCATGGACAGAAGAACCTGGTATGCTACAGTCCATGGGGTTGCAAAGAGTCGGACTTGACCTAGCAACTGAGCACATAGCATACAAACCTGTGGGTACTGGAGGCTGGCTGTAGTTCTCAAAATTTAGCTTCCTGGCACAAAAAAGAACCATCTTGTAAACCTACATCCTGGCTAACTCCCGTTAGGCAATAGCCTTTCCCAGTGACAGGGTCCAGTTAGATTCTGGTTCAATCCCATTCTTTATTAGCCACACCTTGCTACAAATGCAACAGATTCATCACAACATTAAGTTCAGTTCAGTTCAGTTCAGTCGCTCAGTCATATCCGACTATTTGCGATCCCATGGACTGCAGCACACCAGGCCACCCTGTCCATCATCAACTCCTGGAGCTTACTCAAACTCATGTCCATAGAATCAGTGATGCCATCAAACCATCTCATCCTCTGTTGTCCCCTTCTCCTCCTGCCTTCAATCGCTCCCAGCATTAGGGCTTTTACAAATGAGTCAGGTCTTCACATCAGATGGCCAAAGTATTGGAGTTTTAGCTTTAGCATCATTCCTGCCAAAGAAATCCCAGGGTTGTTCTCCTTCGGAATGGACTGGTTGGATCTCCTTGCAGTCCAAGGGACTCTCAAGAGTCTTCTCCAACACCACAGTTCAAAAGCATCAATTCTTCAGCGCTCAGCTTTCTTTATAGTCCAGCTATCACATCCATATATGACTACTGGAAAAACTAAAGCTTTGACTATTCAGACAATTTCCTTGCAAGGAGCAAGCACCTTTTAATTTCATGGCTGCAGTCACCATCTGCAGTGATTTTGAAGCCCCCCTAAATAAAGTCTGTCACTGTTTCCATTGTTTCCCTATCTATTTGATATGAAGTAATGCCACCAGATGTCATGATCTTAGTTTTTTGAATGTTGAGTTTTAAGTCAACATTTTTACTTTCACTTTCATCAAGAGGCTCTTTAGTTGTTCTTCACTTTCTGCCAGAAGTGTGGTGTCATCTGCATATCTGAGGCTATTGATATTTCTCGCAGCAATCTTGATTCCAGCTTGGGCTTCCCCTGTGGCTCAGTTGGTAAAGAATCTGCGTGCAATGGGTTCGATCCCTGGGTTGGGAAGATTCCTGGCAGAGGGAAAGGCTACCCTCTCCAGTATCATGGCCTGGAGAATTCCATGGACTGCATTGTCCATGAGGTCGCAAACAGTTGGACACAACTGAGCAACTAATAATAATGGTAAAAAAAAAGAAAAGTCACATGTCAATATTAGAAATAACGTTAAGAACTGTGGTTAAAAATAAAGATTAAACTAAAATAACAACACAGATAACATATATGCTTGTATTGAATACAGGTTTAAAAAAAAATACCTAAATGTATGTTTAGAATGGTGCAGGGAAACTAAGTCTATGCCCCACAGCTACTGAGCCTGCATGCTCTAGTGCCCATTCTCTACAATAAGAGAAGCCTCTGTGTGCCTCAGAAAAGAACATAATATGACTGCCTCATTCAATGATGTACATCTAAATATCTAAATATTAAATATTGTGGTTTCAAATCTTAAATAATTAGAACTATTTCACAACGGAAAATGGCATGGATGTTTCTTAATAAACAAGAGGTGATTTAAAATGAGCTTTAAACAAATCACAGTATGTTTCATAGATTTAAATTTAAATAGCTGTGCAATGGAATGCTCCAAACAGAAATCCTTACCAAAGCATTTGAAGTGCTGTCTTATTTCTCCTAGTGTATCTTGTGCGCTTGCTTCCCTTGCTTGTATGCTCTAACCATGTAAGTCTTTCAGTTCTTCAAAAATATGTAGCCATAGGACCCTTTTACAGCTGTTCCCTTTTTCACTAATGTGTTTCCTCCTGCATTTTGCATGCATCATGTCTCAGTCTAAATCTCCATTTATGAAAATCTGTCTCTGACATAAAATTAACAATTCGATCACTGTGAGCTTTTCTAGTTACTCTCATTTCAAATAGAAATCATGTACTTACTCTCCGATTTCTTGTGTTTTCCCATGCTTCTTCCCACTAAGCCATACTTATTACCTTCATTTGTCTAGTGCCAAGAAAACAGCAGGTCCCTCATAAACATTTGTTACATGAATAAGCAATTAAATAAGGAGATACAAAATTGTAAAACTCTGATTATTTCCAAATCAACACAAATGAGGGTCTGGAGAAAATCTTCATAAATAAACACAGCATTCATGTGGAAGAAAAATATGAAAATAGATGAATTTTTCAAAAATATTGAAACATATTGTCATCAAAATAAGTAATAAATAGTGTATAACCAACTATGTAAATGCAAGGCTGCTAATGATATCATTCTTTAAAGCAATCAGTTCAGTTCAGTCACTCAGCCATGTCCAACTCTTTACAACCCCATGGACCACAGCACGCCTGGCCTCCCTGTACATCACCAACTCCTGGAGTTTACCCAAACTCATGTCCATTGAGTCAGTGATGCCATCCAACCATCTCATCCTCTGTCACCCCCTTCTCCTCCTGCCCTCAATCTTTCCCAGCATCACAGTCTTCACAAATCAGTCAGGTATTCTCATCAGATGGCCAAAGCATTGGAATTTCAGCTTCAACATCAGTCTTTCCAATGAACTTTCAGGACCGATCTCCTTTAGGGTGGACTAGCTGCACCTCCTTGCAGTCCAAGGGACTCTCAAGAGTATTCTCCAACACTACAGTTCAAAAGTATCAATTCTTTGGCACTCAGCTTTCTTTATAGTTCAACTCTCATGTCCATACATGATAACAATTTATTTAAATGGCTATTTAATCTAAAAAAGTTTAGTGCAAAGAATCATGCTCCAACATTAAGAATGTGTGTAGGTTTGAGTTTATTATCAAGGAGAATTGTTCAGAATACGTGAATCGCTGAAAAATCTAGTATAACCATTGTGCCTCATGTAATTCCACTCCAAGGGGTAGAAGACAAAATACAAATGAGAGGCATGTTTGAACAATACAGCTACAGGTGATTTTTCACTCTATTGATTTTTTTGCTTACAGTTTCCAGAATTTTCTGTGAATATTGAATAGAGAAAGAAAGATTTATTTTAGCCAGGTATGCCTTTGGCACACCTCTCTTTTTGCTACATATTTTTCTGTACAGTTTGATCTCTTTAGAAGTGTGTTTTCTCTCCCAAGGCACTTTGCCAAGTATGCTGCTACTGCTACTAAGTTGCTTCAGTCGTGTTCAAATCTGTGCGACCCCATAGACAGCAGCCCACCAGGCTCTGCTGTCCCTGGGATTCTCTAGGCAAGAACACTGGAGTGGGTTGCCATTTCCTTCTCCAATGCATGAAAATGAAAAGTGAAAAATATACGGAGGCACAATGTTTATGCTCAAGAATCTCATATTCATATTGATGATAAAGCTATCTGTATGAGGAATTTTTGTCGTTGCAATGAATCCAAGATATCTGATATGGAGGCACTGAGAGAAAGCAGTCTCTCTGGAGAAGAGTGCTTGGTTCTTAAGATAACTTCCTCTGTCCCCTGCTTCTATTCTATACTGATGCCTGCATATAAAGGGGCAGGGTGTAGTTTATGGGACTTTGGTGGAGACAAGTGAAGGTCTCCTGATTATTGGATGATGTGTTTTGTTCACCTGTGAGGCTTTACATCCTTATCAGAAGACTGCAGATGGTACAACTCAAAGACTTTTCCTTTGGCTCAGAAATATCTTCAGATTTGCCACCAAAGGACTTTAACACCATCTCCTTCATTTGCTATCACAGACGTTTATGCTTTCCCATACTCCATCCACTCCCCTTGGCTTTGCTCAGGTATAGACATTTTTTTGCCTTCCACCCAGAGTCATTTTACTGTTAATGCATCCCCTTAGAAGGTTCTTCATTAAGACACCGGCTATTTCTGCAAGATTGTCACAAGGAAGCAAAGGGTAGCTGAGAAATCTGAACCTCACAGCTCCATCTGTAAGAGCATGTAGCACTAACCCATTTGATTTAAAGAAGCAAAATCCCAGATTGGACAAGGGCAGCTTTTCTGGAGGACACATCCCAGACTCACAAGTAAGAGGCAAAAAGACTCTTATTTATCAGATATGTGTCTCCCTCTCTCTAGTCTTTATAATCAATATTATTAGCCTTAAAAACATGAAAATTCTGTTTTGAAAACTAAAAGAAACTATAGGTCACAGAGCTATTATTGGAAAAGACATTCAGAGAAAATAATCTTGTCTTACAGATTTCCTTAATTCAAGTACTGAGCTGATTACTGTCCCTTCCCATGAGATAGAGAAGAGAAAGTTACTCTAAGTAGCATCCAAAACATGAAGTCAGAGAAGCCTGGAGTGCTGCAGTATATAAGGTCACAAAGAGTCAGATAGACATAGCAGCTGAACAACAAAACATGAAGCTGCACAATTATGGTACTGTGTATACTGGGATAACCACAGAAAGTGTGGCCAATCAGTTGACCTTGTAGTCTAAAGGTTCTTCATGATGCAAATCCAACTTTTTTGTTCTGATTACAGTTCAGAATGATCTGGTCTCATTTTTTTTTTCTTTTTTTGAGAAATGTTGGCTGACATCTTTGTTGCTCTGGGGGGCAGTGAGTGATAACACTATGTTTCCCCTTCACCATCACAGGTGTCTGCTGTGCACGATGACACTGACTATGCTCAGATCCCAGAGGTACTTGTTCTTGCAGATGGCATGCTGGATGCTGCTGAGGGTGTCAGGGGAGTAGTTCTGGTTGGTGGTGGTCTGCATGCAGGAGGTGGCAAGGCCAGACCTCCACTTCACCACCTCCAGGACACTTTTGCCATCTGCTGCTGGCTCCATGCCATATCCTTGTGGTCAATCAGCTGGTTACAATAGAAGAAACTGTGCGCCTTCAGATTATTGAGGTAGGTGTCCTATATCTGTTTGCCCTTTTTTGATCGGAAAACTGGAGCATTTCCACAGGACCATTCATCGCAAATGTGTGGCCAAACATTGATGAGGATATTTGTGGATCTTGTGGCTGGCTTGTGTAATTTGAAGGACAGGGACAATAACCCTAAGGCTCTTCTAGTCAGTTAGTATCTGATTAAGACTGACAGAAAAATATCAGATGCCCAGTTAAGACTGAATTTCAGCTAAATGATGAATAAACTATGTTCCAAATATTGTACAGTCATATGTATACTAAACAATTATTTGTTGTTGTTGTGTCTGACTCTTTCCGACCCCATGGGCTGTGGCCCACCAGGATTCCCTATCCATGGGATTCTCCAGGCAAGAATACTGGAGTCGGTTGCCATTTCCTTCTCCAGGGGATCTTCCCAACCCAAGGATCGAAACTGCATCTCCCATGTCTCCTTAAATTCAAATTTAACAGGTTATCCTGTATTTGTAGGTAATAAATCTTCAACCTGTATTCAACTCACTAGCCTTGTCAAAGAAATTAAGCTGGAAGAATATTGGAGATTCTTCTTGAAGAAGACAGACTCCCTGTTTCATTCTTCTCACACCCTACCTGCTCCACAAAATAAAAACATTAGCCTGTTTCTAGCCTTCATTCTCAGCAGGTATCAGGAGCCAATGACAACATATATTAATTCATGTTACTACTGCTATGAAAGTTATAGCAGTGTTTTATCTAGAATGGACTTTTGGCTTCTGAGGGAGAGGGAGAGGGTGGGATGATCTGGGAGAATGGCAATGAAACATGTATACAATCATATAAGAAATGAAGCACCAGTCTATGTTCAATACAGGATACAGGATGCTTGGGGCTGGTGTAAGGGATGATCCAGGGAGATAGGGGGGGAAATGAGGTGGGAGGGGGCTTCAGCATGGGGAGATTGTGTACACCTGTGGCTGATTCATGTCAATGTATGGCAAAACGAATACAGTACTGTAAAATAGAATAAAGTATTAAATAAAAAAAAATAATAACATAAAGAGTTTGGTGACTTCAGAAGCACAGGGAATAAAGGGTACTTCTGAGAGAAATATTTCATTTAAAATTAAAGCTAAACATGTTCCATATCTTTTAAAAAACACATAACATGATTATATTTCAAGACACCATAGTAAATTGGTGGCAATAAAATATTGTATTTAATTTCTTTTTATATTGATTATAGTTCCTTCTATATCTTTTCATTTAAAAATAAAATGGCTAAAGTTCCTTCAAGTCACTTAGCAATTTAATATAAAGATATTATTTAATCTTATAAAAGTAATCTTAACTATAGAATATGTGATACCCACAAAGCCTGTAAATCATACCTAATTTAGAAAACTGAATTTGCTAATGTAAACTTGAAATGAGCCCACTAGCTTTGCAGTAATCAAATGACTACACCATAACTGAATGCACCAGCACCCACCTCCCCACACATACAGTGTGCTCCTTTTTAAAGCATTTAACATTTTGGTCTAACTTGATCCTTGAAGAACTGCTTATAATAAATATCCAGTTCTTATCCACAGCACACAAAGCTCCACTCTTCTCATAGGGCTTAATTCTAAACTTTTTTTTTTAATTAAGATATGTTATAAGCATAAGCAAAGGATACCTATGCTATCTCCTGCTTCTCTCTTCTTTCATATTCCCATAATCCTCAGAAATGGAAACTGACTTTCCCTTTTGATTCTCCTGTTATGATTTCCTTCTATAAAAGAGGTCATCTTGACCTGCTAGGCAAATGGCTATCTTGCCTACACTGTGGCTCAAACTATGAGATGGGTTTTCATTGTTTGATCTGAGATACTCTTCAAAGGAAAGGGGAAAAGGAAAAGAATTTGGAAAATCTACTCAAAGACAATAATGCCACTATTTATGCTTTTAAGAAACCATCACAAAGTAATTATCCTACAATTAAAAACATAAATAAAGTTCACAAAGGCAAATAAAAAATCACATTGAAGATTTTTAAGTGTCAGTAATGTTACAATATCAAGAAAGAGAAGAAAAATTTTTAATATTTTAAAAAAGCTATTAAAGCTTTAAAGAGACAGCAGACTTCCTAACTGGCAGCAATATATCCATGAACTGCAAGCTTAACCCCTTGCCTCCCCTGCCTTGGACACTCTGTAGACTTAGAAATAAATATTTTTTGCAAACTGACTTTTAGAACTTAACCACTTTGTAAGTAGATTTAGTAATGTAAACAATATTTAGAGCAAAGTCAACATATATATTCCTTCTCAAAGGCTACTTTGAGAATTTGTGGCCTTACTCTGAAGAAAAAGAATCAAAGTTATAATCAACTCAAAAAACCCAGAGGGAAAAAATTTAACAGTTCAATAGTGTTTCACGGAGCAGCTGTACCAATTCTGAAACTTTTCTTAGTATATTCAAATCTCATTAACAAGCCAAAAAATTCTAGGAAGATAAGTGGATCTCAAAACAATGTCAAGAAACAATATTCAATTAAACTGCCATATGTGTTTCCTCTGTTGGAGTGATACAGAATATAATGAGGTGTGGGCTACAAACATTTTAGACTTTTTATTTTTATCATGGAAGTCTTCCAGACAGTCTAAGGGGTGTTAAAATTAGTTTGGAAAAATATCTTCTTCTCTTCAAAGTTTTTATTGTTGGCTTTGAAAAAGATATTCCTTCACTGCTAGGCACTGAAACATATACTATCACTCATGATGAGTTACTATCACATCTGTTGTACCTTTTTAGGTTCAAGCAAAGGAAAAAGGGGCAAATTCTAATTGGTGATTCAAGTGATCAGATTTAAGCCAATTATTTCAAATTTGCCCCTCAATGATTCTGACTAAAAATGAAAGTAAACTTTGAAAATACAGGGAGTCTTGCTGTACTTCTATTCACTCCACAAGTGTTTCTGGCCATTCACTGACTCAAAAGATATATATTAACTGCTTACTGTGAGCCAGGAACATTTACAGAGACAAGGAATGCAAGAATAACATTTACTTTGTGGAACAATCCACCCACTCAACAATATCAGAATACATTCTTTTTTAAACACATATGGAAGAAATGGTAAAAAAAAAAAAAAAAAAAATTCTTGTTATCATGCTGCTGCTGCTGCTGCTAAGTCGCATCAGTCGTGTCTGACTCTGTGCGACCCCATAGACGGCAGCCCACCAGGCTCCCCCATCCCTGGGATTCTCCAAGCAAGAACACTGGAG
>SJYC01006331.1:0-11606 GCA_006408675.1 Madoqua kirkii
AAAAAAAAAAAAAAAAAAAATTCTTGTTATCATGCTGCTGCTGCTGCTGCTAAGTCGCATCAGTCGTGTCTGACTCTGTGCGACCCCATAGACGGCAGCCCACCAGGCTCCCCCATCCCTGGGATTCTCCAAGCAAGAACACTGAAGTGGGTTGCCACTTCCTTCTCCAATGCATGAAAGTGAAAAGTGAAAGTGAAGTCGCTCAGTTGTGTCCGACCCTCAGCAACCCCATGGACTGCAGCCTTCCAGGCTCCTCCATCCATGGGATTTTCCAGGCAAGTACTGGAATGGGGTGCCATTGCCTTCTCCGCCTGTTATCATGGAGATCACAAATCACCAGGGGGGAGGGTGGCTAGACAAACTGACAAGTACACAAATTCTCTGGGAAAATTAAAGAAGTAAAGGACATAGTGTTGTTGGTGGGTGGTAGGGTGGGTGCTCTGAGTGCACCTTTAAGTATGACAAAAAAGGAAGGCTGCTCTGAGAAAAAGACTTTAAGAAGCCTAAAGTCTGTGAGTGAACAATCCACAGGGAAGAATATAGTTGACAGAAGGTGCAGGAAGTACAAAACCCTTGAGAGAGTGTGCATCAAACGTTGAAGAGGAAGTGAAAAACAGGAATTCTGGTACATTGTTGAGGGAATGTCATAATCACTTTGACAAAAGTCTTTCATTTCCTTATAAAAGTAGGTTTGTATCTACTCTGTAACCCAGCAATTCTCATCCTAAATGTGGACCAAGAGAAACAAAGACATATGTCTACAAAAATATATGTACAAGAATGTTCAAAGCAGCTTTATTCATTATAAAGCAAAACTGGAGAAAACACATATATCCATCAACTGGTGAATGCATAAAAATAAACTGGTATATCTATATGATGAAATATCATATACTTCATCATCATAAAAAAGAACAACTACAGAAACATGGAAAAACATGAATGTAATGCAAAATGATACTGAGTAAAAGAAGCCTCGTCCCAGTCATTTCATTTTTTTTAAGTTCTAGAACCACAATCAAAATTCTATCTATGAGGAGGCTAGTGGGAATTATTATTGGAGAATAGGATTAAAGACTGGCTGGGAATTTTTCTGTGGTGATGGTGACATTTAATGTCTTGATAGGGATTTAGTTACATCGTTATATGCAATTTCAAAGCTCAAAGCTCACAGACAAGTATATTTTTAAATTTATATTTCCTTGTAGGTTAAATTTTACTTAAAAAGAAAAGATTTTAAAAAACAAATTAGATACTGACATCAAGCTAACGATACTCATGCTAAGGTGTTTATAAGTGAAGGGGACTGCGACTTGCTTTGAAATATATGTAAAACAAGATGAATGATGTATCAATAATCAGATGAACTGACTATGTGGTATGTATAGAAATGTTAATGGAATCCATCTAGTAAATGCATGGGTTTTCGAGGTAAAAATTCTTTCACCTTTCACATAAATCTGATCTTTTCATTATGCAATACTGAGGACCTGTGCAATGCCTCTGAATGCCCTTGGTGCTCATGGGTTAGACACTAGTTCTGTTGGGTCTTCCAGCTCCTCCATCATCAATGTACATACAGACAGAGACTGGAAACCTGGGAGTTTCTGGCTCAGAAGGAGATGAAGCACAAACTCAGAAGCCTGGGCTCAGAGAAAACCATGCCAAAGCTGCATTCATTCTGTTCATCTACTCCATTAAGCAACATGGGGCATGGGACAAGTGGGCTGACACCAGAACCAGACTCTGGAGTTGTTAATAACTAGTGTCTGCCATTCTTCCTTGATGCTTAAAGGAAATCAAACAGATTTAACAAATAGTTTTAAACCATCTGCAGTTGCCAGTCATTTCTCTAAGTCATCTACACATATGAAGGCATCTTATCCCCACAGTGAGTCTAAATAGTAGGTACAGATATTTACAGACAGACAAACTAAGGCACAGAGAGGTAAAAGAACTTGCCAAAATCTGTAAAGCTAGGAAGTACTAGAATTAAATTGAAACTCAAGTGGTCTGACCCCAGACTCTCAGCCCTTCAGAGCAACTTAAGTGTCTTTGTAGTTGAGACAGTGCTTTTGAGAACAACTGTTCTTCCAGGCCCATTTCACAAGGCTTTTTCTGTTGTCTTCACTGCACGCCTGCTGGATTGATCTGGTACCTACACTCATCTTTTTCTGTGAGGCAAAAAATATCTGCTCTAAGCTGAGAATCCAGCTGGAATCCAGAAGAAACTAAGAATCTAATGCACACTATTTTATTTGTTTATCAAGCTGTTTTATTTTCTTTACATGATTCATTTATTAAGCAAATTTTCTTATATACCTATTCTGAGCTGAGAATATCATGATGAACAATGAGATGTGGTCTCTGCTCTTGGAGCTCAGAGTCCAACAGGGGAAAATGATAATGTAGAAGTAATAGGATAGGAGAATTTCAGTACATATGTGCTATAAGCAAATCAAATGGAATTAGTTACCGGATGGTATCTGCAAGGTGGGCAGCCTTAGCTGGTCTGGACAGGCAAATACTCTCAGAAGCAATTACTTTAAAACTGATGCTTGAAAGATGAAAAAGAAATCCTATGTGAAGAAATGAAAGTAAAATATTCCAGGCAGAAAGACCAGCAAGGTCAAGGTCCTAGGGGCAGGAAAGTACTTAGTGTGTTCAAGTAATGGGAAGAGGTCTAGGGTGGTTGGGACATAATGTGTGTGTGTGTGTGTGTGTGTGTGTGTGTGTGCGCGCACGCATGTACACATGTGTGTGTTTGTGAGACAGGTAGCAGGGGAATGGTGAGGTCACAGAGGTAGACAAAAGTCAGATCAGGTAGAATCTTTACAGATAAGCTTTTATTTAAAAAATTATTCTAAGCTGGTGCAAAGTCATTGAAGTACATCTTCAGTACAAGGAAAAAATTGGGAGAAAGAAAAGAAAGATCAAGGAGACACAAGTAGTAAAAGTCAAGAAAGGAAGGAGTAGTAAAAATAGGCTGGAGAAACAATGAGCCAAGTTCTACTGGTCTCTTTGGACCTTCATTAGTTTAACAACAAGAATAATGAGAAATCACTGAATATTTCTGAAAGTAGCAATAATATGATGTGACTTACATGTTATAAGGTCCACTCAAAATGTTTGACTAAATTGTGGAGTAAGATAGGGTGCATAGGAGGAGTCTAAAAAAAAAAAAAAAAAAACCAGAAGGTGCAGAAAAAAGGTTATTATAATAATGTAAGCAAAAATGCGGAGAAGGCAATGGCACCCCACTCCAGTACTCTTGCCTGGAAAATCACATGGATGGAGAAGCCTGGTAGGCTGCAGTCCATGGGGTCGCTAAGAATCGGACACTACTGAGCGACTTCACTTTCACTTTTCACTTTCATGCATTGGAGAAGGAAATGGCAACCCACCCCAGTGATCTTGCCTAGAGAATCCCAGGGACGGGGGAACCTGGTGGCCTGCAGTCTATGGGGTCACACAGAGTCGTAAACGACTGAAGTGATTTAGCAGCAGCAGCTAGCAAAAATGATGACAACTGGACTATCACCATAGTAGTGGGGTGATGAGAAATAATAGAATTTTGTATTAATTGGAAAATTGAACCAACAGAATTATAGATACATTTTTCTAAAGTTTTTAGTTATCCCAGCTTGGCTAGAATAAGAATCTCATGTTTTTATTTTTGTTCACTTCAAAATATTTTTTAATTTCCATTTTGATTTCTCCTTTAGCTCATGAATTGTTTAGATATGTGTTGTTTAATTTCCAAATAAGTAGATATTTTCCTGAAAGCTGTCTATTAATTTTAATTCCATGCTATTGTTGTCTGTGAACATATTGTTTATGATTTTAATCTCCTGGCATTTATTCAGATTTGCTTTATATCCCAGTACATATTTTATCATTATATGAGCCACGCATGTTTAAAAAGAAGCTGTAAAAACAAATAGAAAAATAAATAAATGGGTTTCTACATAACATTCAAAATAATAATAAATAAAAAGAAAGTATATTTTGATATTGCCAAGTGTTGGGGGCCAGTGTGAGGAACTCTGCCCATGGCAAAGGTCATGAGGAAAGAAGCTTGGCTTACGCAAAGGTGTGATCAAGCTTCAGGAAACCCCCTGTTCCCGAGCATCTACCCCCAAAACCAGAGTACTTTACGGGGAGCTCCCCCATAACCATTTCTCTCAGAGAAGGAGTTAACTTGCAGCTCCAAATCAATAAAAATTCCTGGGCGTGACAAGAGTGTTTCAACTTACGAACTCTGAAGTTTCTCTGGCCTGCCTGATCAGGTTCATCCGGCCGCATGTGATTGTTTAGAGCCTCCCAGCTGTGAGAGGCATGGGATGCTTTAAAACTTTCTAAATGCAGACTCTTTTGAGAAGTTTGAAGATTATTAGTTTAGTATTAGTGGGTTGATTAGGAATTATATTGGTGAAGGGTTTTTTCATTTGTTGTGCCAATAATTACTGCTAATTCCTTGCCTTGGGTGTGACAAAAGTGTCTCAGGTCAAACCTCTCTGCTGACAGACTAGCTTGTGTGACAACCTCTCAACCATAAACAGCACAGAGAGTTTGGAATATTAGCATAGGGCTTTTCTCATTTGATTGCCACCAGGCCTCCATATCCTTAGGCACCTGGGCATATATTAATCAACGAATTTGGAATATAGAAAAGGAAATAAATAGTTTTTGATGTTAGCAGTATTAGACTTTTTGAGTTAATGAGTTTTCTCTTTTGTTATAGATCACTGTACTTTGTTATAAATCACTGCGTCCTTGCTATGTAAAAATGTAACTTTATCACTATCTTAAGACTAAGTAGATCTTAAGGGGAACATTGGTGAAAGGATTTTTATTTGTTGGGCTGATGTTTGCTGCTAAATCTCCATATTCTCTGCTCTTATAATGAATATAACTAGCATATAGGAGAAATAAGCATTAACCTTTAAGCATATAGGAGAAATAAGTATTAACCTTTAAGACTGATCATGTTAACCTTGGGTTAAATAAATTCCTTTCTTGATTGTAACTCACTACACCCTCACCCTATAGGAATGCAACTTTACTTGGAGGGTGGTGCCTGGTTTAAGAAAAAACACACTTGGAAAAAATGTTTTTTGGTTATCAGAAAGAAAGGGTTGTAAATGTCAGCAGGCAGAAATGACTTGAAGATGATGTAAAACCCCTAAGACCTTTTTTAATGTAAAGGACCTGATTTTGATAAAGGTCAGGACTGCTGACCCCCACATGACTCTGTATTCATCCCTATATGTAACAAAAGGTATATAAGAAAGTCGGAAAAATAAAGAAATGGGATCGGTTCCTGGAAAGACTGACTCTCCTGTATTGTTTCTTTCTTGCTCCCCGTTTTCCTGGCTGAATTCCCATCTGGTATGGGGGTATGCACCAAGCCTACTAACTATGCCTGGGCTTCTAAGATCGGTCCGGGGAGGCCTCAGTGCCTCCTCTCCTTCAGGAGAATGGAAAGATGCCTGTAGCCTACGTAGGTGGTGATTAGTATTCCACTTAAACCAGTTATTCAGCCTCTTTTTCTCCACTAATTTTCCTACTACACTCTCTGCTTCTAATTTCTCACTATATCTGTAATTAAATAAGTTTTTTCTAGGACACCTACTCCATCCCCACCTTCGAATCACCCTGGATCCACCAGAGCTGGACCCTGGCAGCTAAGGGAACATTCTATAATGTAAATTAGGTAAATTTCTTTGAAATGTTTCCTACGTCTTCTATATCCTTACTAACAATCTACTTATTTTATCAATTATTAAAAGATAATTACTGAAATATTCAACACAATTTTAATTCATATGTTTAACTTTTTTACTCCTGTCAGGTTTTGCCTTCACTTATACTCTGAAGATCATCTAACTTGGCCTTCTTAAGGAATCTATCCATTTATATATTCCTTCTATGAAATTCCCTGGCAACCCAGTGGTTATTGACACCTGGCAATCCAGCTATGCCTTCACAGCTGTGGGTCTGTGTTCGATCCTTGGTTGGGGAACTAAGATTATACAAGCCACATGGCACAGCCACAAAGTTTTTTTTTAAATATATTCCTTCTAAACTTTGCATGATGAATTTTGCTTCTATACTTAATCAGTTCCAACACGTTCTGGGATCTACCATCTTGAAATGCATACCTCCCCTCATTTCACATTTATCCTCAAAAGACTGCCTCATCTTCTATTGCTCTTTGATAACTAAACATCTCAAAAGAGTTGTCTATACACAGTGACTCAAGTTTTTCTGCTCTATTCCCACTATAACATATTCTAATCTAATTTTATCAGCACCTTGTGCTTTTAACAGGTTTACCAAGTATCTGAGAATTGTCAAATCCAATGAACACTTATCTTTGTCCTAGCCTCTTAGCTACATTTGACACTATTATGCACTCTTTCTTTTTTGTTAAATTGAGGTATAATTTACAGAGTCAAAGTCACAAATCTTAAGTATACAGTTCAGTGAGTTTTGACAAATATAAACATAGACACAGAACTATTTCTATACACTCCATAAAATTATCTTGTATTCCTTTCTGGTCAATCTTTCCATTCTCAGAGACAATCATTGTATTCATTTCTATCATTAGAAATACGCTTTGCCCATTCTTGAAATTTACATAAATGAAAAAACCTAATAGGTAATCTATTAGGCTTGCTTTCATTTAGCAATGGTTTTGAGATTAATCTACGTTTTGTGTGTAGGTCATATTTTTTATTGCTAAATATATCCATTTTCTATCATTGCATGACAAATTATCCTAAACTTAATGGCACAAGACAGAATTCATTTATCATTTCACAATTTCCATGACTCATGAGTTCAGTCACAGTTTAGCTGAGTGATCTGCTACTTCACGAGGCTGAAATTTAGATGTGGCAGTGGGGCTACATTTCTTTCTCAAGCAAGGGTCCTATTCTGAGCTCACTGACTATTGGCTGAACTCAGTTCTCTGTGTTGTAGGAAGCAGGTTCCCATTTTTCAGTTGATTGTCAGCCAGCATCTACTATCGGCTCCTAGAGAACCTTGAAATTGTTTGCCACATGGCTCTCTCACAAATCTCATAATATGGAAATTTACTTCTTTAAAGCTAGCAGGAAAACATCTCTTTATCTGCAGAAAGAGCCCAGTCCTACTTAAAGTGTTTTCATCTAATTAAGCAGGGACACTTGGAAAGGTCTCTTTTTAAATCAAAATCAACTGATCTGAAACAGTAATTACAGCTATGAAAATTCCTTCACTTATCCACAGATACAGTCTAATCACAGGCATCAGACCCAACATATTCACCAGAGCTGCCCACACTCAAGGAGAGACTATTCAAGGAATATGTATCAGCAGGTGGGAATCTTGGAGTTCATCTGAGAATTCTGCCTACCACATTAAATATCTATTTGTATACTACAATTTATTTATACTTTTTCCTATTAATGGGCATCTCAACTTCAATTTTTTGGCTATTATGAATAAACTTGCTCAGTTCAGTTAAGTCGTTCAGTGTCCAACTCTTTAAGATCCATGAACCCCAGCATGCCAGGCCTCCTTGTCCATCACCAGTTCACGAAGTTTACCCAAACTCATGCCCATTGAGTCGGTGATGACATCTAACCAGCTTATCCTCTGTTGTCCCCTACTTCTCCTGCCTTCAAACTTTCCCAACATGAGGGTCTTTTCACATGAGTTAGCTGTTCCCATCAGGTGGCCAGAATACTGAAGTTTCAGCTTTAACGTCAGTCCTTCCAGTGAATACCAGGACAGATTTCCCTTAGGATGGACTGGTAGGATCTCCTTGCAGTCCAAAAGACTCTCAAGAGTCTTCTCCAACAACACACTTAAAAAGCATCAGTTCTTCTGTGCTCATCTTTCTTCATAGTCCAAATCTCTCATCCATACATGACTACTGGAAAAACTATAGCATTCACGAGACGGACCTTTGTTGACAAAGTAATGTCTCTGCTTTTTAATATGCTGTCTAGGTTGGTTATAACTTTCCTTCCAAAGAGTAAGTGTCTTTTAATTTCATGGATGCAATCACATCTGCAGTGATTTTGGAGCCCAGAAAAATAAAGTCTGACACTGTTCCCACTGTTGCCCCATCTATTTGTCATGAAGTGATGGGACCAGATGCCATGATCTTAGTTTTCTGAATGTTGAGCTTCAAGCCAACTTTTTCAATCTCCTCTTTCACTTTCATCAAGAGACTCTTTAGTTCTTCTTTACTTTCTGCCATAAGGGTGGGGTCATCTGCATATCTGAGGTTATTGATATTTCTCCCAGCAATCTTGATTCCAGCTTGTGCTTCATCCAGCCCAGAGTTTCTCATGATGTACTCTGCATATAAGTTAAATAAGCAGGGTGACAATATACAGCCTTGACATATTCCTTTTCCTATTTGAAACCAGTCTGTTGTTTCATGTCGAGTTCTAACTGTTGCTTTCTGACCTGCATACAGGTTCTTCAAGAGTAACCCTCAAGGTCAGGTGGTCTGGTATTCCTATCTTTTTCAGAATTTTCCAGTTTTTTTGATATCCACACTTTCAAAGGCTTTGGAATAGTCAATAAAGCAGCAATAGATGTTTTTCTGGCACTCTCTTCCTTTTTCAATGATCCAGCAATTGTTGGTGATTTGATCTCTTGTTCCTCTGCCTTTTCTAAATCCACCTTGAACATCTGGAAGTTCATGGTTCACATATTGCTGAAGCCTGGCTTGGAGAATTTTGGGCATTACTTTGTTAGTGAGTGAGAAGAGTGCAATTTTTAGGTAGTTTGAGCATTCCTTGGCATTGCCTTTCTTTGGGATTTGAATAAAAACTGACCTTTTCCAGTCCTGTGGCCACTGCTGAGTTTTCCAAATTTGCTGACACATTGAGTACAGCACTTTCACAGCATCATCTTTTAGGATTTGAAATAGGTCAACTGAATTTCCATTACCTCCACTAGCTCTGTTCATAGTGATACTTCTTAAGGCCCACTTGACTTCACCTGCCAGGATGCTTGGCTCTAGGTGAGTGATCACACCATCATGATTATCTGGGCTGTGAAGATCTTTTTTGTACAGTTCTTCTGTATATTCTTGCCGCCTCTTCTCAATATCTTCTGCTTCTGTTAGGTCCATACCATTTCTGTCTTTTATTGAGCCCATCATTGCATGAAATGTTTTCTTGGTATCTCTACTTTTCTTGAAGAGATCTCTAGTCTTTCCTATTCTATTGTTTTCCTCTATTTCTTTGATCACTGAAGAAGGTTTTCTTATATCTCCTTGCTAGTCTTTGGAACTCTGCGTTCAAATGAGTATATCTTTCATTTTTTCCTTTGCTTTTCACTTTCCTTCTTTTCAGAGGTATTTGTAAAGCCTCCTCCAACAGCCATTTTTTTTTTTTGCAATTTTTTTCTTAAGGATGGTCTTGATCCCTGTCTCTTGTACAATGTCACGTACCTCCATCCATAGTTCATCAGGCATTCTGTCTATCAAATCTAGTCCCTTAAATCTATTTTTCACTTCCACTGTATAATCATATGGGATTTGATTTAGGTCATACCTGAATGGTCTAGTGGTTTTCCACACTTTCTTCAATTTCAGTCTGAATTTAGCAATAAGGAGTTTATGATCTGAGCCACAGTCAGCTCCCAGTCTTGTTTTTTGCAGACTTCTCTATCTTTGGCTGCAAAGAATATAATCAATCTGATTTCAGTGTTGACATTCAGTGATGTCTATGTGTAGAGTCTTCTTTTGTGTTGTTGGAAGAGGATGGTTGCTATGACCAGTGTGTTCTCTTGGCAAAACTCTATTAGCCTTTGCCCTGCTTCATTCTGTATACCAAGGCCAAATTTGCCTGTTACTCCAGGTGTTTCTTGACTTCCTACTTTTTAATTCCAGTCCACTATAATGAAAAGGACATCTTTTTGGGGTGTTAGTTCAAAAGGTCTTGTAGGTATTCATAGAATCATTCAACTTCAGCTTCTTTAGCATTACTGGTTGGGTCATAGACTTGGATTACCGTGATATTGAATGGTTTGCCTTGGAAATGAACAGAGATCATTCTGTCATTTTTGAGATTGCATTCAAGTATAGCATTTTGGACTCTTTTGTTGATCATAATGGCTACTTCATTTTTTCTAAGGAATTCCTGCCCACAGTAGTAGATATAATGGTCATCTGAGTTAAATTCATCCGTTCTAGTTCATTTTAGTTTGCTGATTCCTAGAATGTCAATGTTTTGTCATCTCCTGTTTGACAACTTCCAATTTGCCTTGATTCATGGACCTGAAATTCCAGGTTCCTATGCAATATTGCTCTTTACAGCATCTGACCTTGCTTCTACCAGCAGTCACATCCACAGCTGGGTGTTGTTTTTGCTTTGGCTCCATCCCTTCGTTCTTTCTGGAGTTACTTCTCCACTGATCTCCAGTAGCATACTGGGCACCTACCAACCTGGGGAGTTCATCTTTCAGTGTCCTATCTTTTTGCATTTTCTTAATGTTTATGGGGTTCTCAAGGCAAGAATACTGAAGTGGTTTGCTATTCACTTCTCCAGTGGACCACATTGTGTTAGACCTCTCCACCATGACCCCTCCATTTTGGGTGGCCCCACACAGCATGGCTTAGTTTCATTGAGACAAGGCTGTGGTCCATGTGATCAGGTTGGCTAGTTGTCTGTAATTATGGTTTAAGTCTGTCTGCCCTCTGATGCCCTCTCTTAGTGCCTACCATCTTACTTGGGTTTCTCTTACCTTGGATGTGGGGTATCTCTTCACAGCTGCTCCAATAAACTTGCTATGAACATCTAAATGTTTTATGTGGATATATTATTCATTGGGCTTCCCTGGTGGTGCAGTGGTAAAGAATGACTAAAAAGATGCAAGTTTGATCCCTGGGTCAAGAAGAATGAAATGGCAACCCACTTCAGTATTCTTGTTGCAAAAATTCTATGGACAAAAGACGCTGGAAGGCTATAGTCCATGGGATGCAAAGAGTTGGACACATCTGAGAGACCCAGATTCATTATTATTTCATTATTCACTTCTGGTTTCATTATTCATTTCTCTTGGATAAATATCTAGGAATAGAATCACTCGATCATAGAATAAGCACATGTTTAACTTTACAAGAAACTTCCTAACAGTTCTCGAAAGTAACTGAATCTCTTTATACTCTGCCTAGGAACATATGGAAGTTCTGGTTGCTTTTCACCATGATTTGGTATTATCAGTCAAAAAATTTCACCATTCATTTGTCGCATTCAATCATAATCATTTGCTAGAATGAAGTAGTGGTGGTTTCAGTTTGTTTTTCCCTAATGATTAATAATTATGAGCATCTTAATATATCTTCCTTGTTTATTAGAATATTTCTTGTGAAGTATCTTGTGTTTTGAACTTTTGCCAATATTTTTAATTGGATTGTCTGCATTTTTATTACTGAGTTGCAGAGATTCTTTTTATATTTTACAAGTTTTTGCCAGGTATATAAATTGTTAAGGTTTTATCCTAGTCTGTTGTTTGCTTATTCAGTCCTTAATGGTGTCTTTTAAAGAACAAATGCTTTAATTTTAATTAAGTCAAATTTATTCTCCTTTGTC
>SJYC01006334.1:0-22374 GCA_006408675.1 Madoqua kirkii
CAAACAATTTGTCTACTGCAAATTTACATCAAAATCACATTGACTTTTAATGTAGTTTTACATTAGACTCTAATATCTAGTTTTCTTTTTATACATATTGTCACTCTATTCATTTCCATATTTTTCTCATGAAATATTAGGCATTTATCTTTTCTTATAAATTTTAGAATAAATTTCCAGCTAGGAAAATTATTTTTTAAAATATTGATTACCATCAGTGTCATATAATCATGATTCTGACATCTTGGCCCAATTTCTGATTTTACCTGAAGTGGAATTAAGAGTTTTGTACTTGAGACAGTATTTACTGCTACTGTTGGTAAACAGTCATTTTTACAGTTTGGTAAAGCCCACTTTTCTGTTGTACTTAAATTTTTTCATTAGAAATGTGATGCTGAATTTTATCAAATGCCCTTTCAATATCAATATTTTTAATCCTGTGCTTTTTCTTCACATTTCAGTTATGTCTTTGGACATTGTATTTTTTTAATGAGTAAATTAATGAGTCCTTTAAGTGGAAAAAAGAATCTTCCCGTGATACCTGCAGAGGATTAGTTCCAAGGCTACCAATTATATCAAAATACGTGGATTTCAAGTCCCATGTTTAGCCCTCCAATCCATGATTCCGTATCCATGGATTTAGCCAGCCATGGATGATTCAGTGCAAATCCTTTGTATAAGTAGATCTGCACAGTTCAAATCCTTTTTGTACAAGGGTCAACTGCAAATAATGGTGTTTTTAAATCATTTATAACTTTTCATGAAAAGTAACACTATCCTCTTTTGCAATAAAAAGACAATTGCAACTAAGCAATTTTGGAACACAATACTTTGTTTTTGGCAAATAATACTGAAAAAAAATTAATAATCAAATGGGCTGCTTCTTTTGGTTTCACCCCTGCCTTAAAGGGGAATTAGTCATTCTTCCAAACTCCTTGTTATTATTTCTATCACAGTTTTTAGTACAATATATCTTAAGTATATGTTACTATATTTACATCTCACCGTAAAATTTGTATATTGAAGGTAAAGCTCTCTCTTCTTCTACATGTTAGTGGTTTAGCCCAGTGCCAAGCCCATCATAGCTTTTCAATAAATTGTTATTGAATAATAGAGCTTTTAATTTGTTGCTTTCTGCCTCTATAGTGACACAAGGAAACAAAAATGCTGAATAAACTTAAGTACATCTTTTGATGACTGCCTTCTTAAAAGATAAGTCTTTTCTAAGAGACTTTCAAAGTTAACTCAATCTCTGACACTGGGAGGGATTGAGGGCAGGAGGAGAAGGGGACGACCGAGGATGAGATGGCTGGATGGCATCACGGACTCGATGGACGTGAGTCTGAGTGAACTCCTGGAGTTGGTAATGGACAGGGAGGCCTGGCATGCTGCGATTCATGGGGTCACAAAGAGTTGGACATGACTGAGCGACTGAACTGAACTGAACTGAAGGAATGAAGAATGTTGTCTGTTGACTAGGAAAAATTTGCTATAATTCTGGCTGAGTCATAATGAATTCTGTACCATCTGTTAAGGATTAAAACAAAATAGAAAAGCAAGGAACACTATGTGTACTTAGATTGCAGATCTAATCAATACCATATTCAATTTACTTAAAATGCTTGTGTATGTAAAGTTTTAACTGCTGCTTTAATATTTTGTACCATAGAAGATTAACCAAAACTTCAGTGACCTCTCTTAGTAAGCAGTGCTCGATCTTTCCTCAAAAAGAAGACAAGGTTGTAGGAAGTTAAAAAGACATTGCATTTACTGGATCTAAACAGTGATTTGATGTCAATCACTGGACTCTTTCTATTGATTAGAAGGTTATATCTTATATAAAAATGGAATGAGAACCTGCACAATTTAGATATTTCCTAGAATTTTATCACAATCCTTCATAGTTTTTTTAAAACTTGATACTGTATTTCCACCACTATAAATAAAAATAAATTTATTTGAAATATACTTTCAATGTCATCTGCAAAACTCACAAATTTAAATATTAAATATAAAATAGCAACATTTTTTTCAACCACTCAAGGCTGAAGATTTTACATAGTTTACCAATTGTGCTTCCACACACATGCCAATGGCTTTGTCCTTTAGAAGTCTGAAATCCTTGGAGAAACACAGATGCATGAGTGTACACATACATACACACACACAAAATCAGATTTTCTGTTCTAAGACTATTTTTAAGTAATCCTTGATTTGCTGCAGACAACCCAAAACAAAAAGTTTAATTGCCTAAATATACAATTGCATTCTTAAACCATATTCTTTCTCTAAACACACAAAGTATCACTCCAAAATAACAGAAATCATTCATTCATATGCTTATTTACTAATTTATTCAATAATAATTTTGAGCATCTATTACATACCAGGAATTATTTCAAAAGCTAGAAATATGAAAGGAACAAAACAAGTTCCAAACCAAAGAGTCTACCTTCAAGAGAAAGAAAAATCATCTGAATATTTACATTAAATAGATGTATATATATGTATATAAAATCATATTCAAAATTAGAATTAAAATATATGTGCATAAGATCAGTGACCCATTGTGGTGACCAGGGACAAAGCACAAATATTTATGGTACTGCAGCACTGGAGACAAGTAGTGAGCAAACGATTAAAATTACTTTATAAGAACAAAAAATACACATTTATTCTGAAGGCTTTGATACTTCTTGAGCTTTTATTGCTATTGTTGTTTTGATGCATTAATCTTCCCATATAAGCAGTCTAGGGAGTGGTGATCTTTGAAGCACATTAGCATAATTTGCTTGGTCTTAGAGCAAAATAAAATTCCAACTAATGATCATTCAATTCAAAGGAAAGAAAAATAGAAACTTAATCTAGGCATTACCCTAGCTAACATTTTCTACACTTCAGGTATGTTGTAATTGATTTAGAGTGAACAGGTTTCTTCCCTTAAGAAAAGTCTGATATTTGTTATATTGTTTTTTTTTCTGTTAATAAGAGAGTTTGGATATTTGTGTTGTATGTGATTTTTCTGTTATAGTTGGACAGTTCAGATAAAAATGTTTCCCATAATTTTGCAGCCAAATGCATTATTTATTTTCCCACTGGGGAAAAAAAGAAAAAGATCATTTGCTAAAAGCACTGGGTAAGAAACCTAGATGTATAGTGATAGACCTGCCATAGACAAGTGAAGAGAGCATAGCAAAGAAATGTATCAAAGACCTACCAAGCAGTGGTGGAAGGGATAACCAAGACCTATTTCCACCATCTGACTTTAATGACTTCGTATTTTATCTGAAAACTCACCTGATTATGTGGGAATTGAAAATGAAACATATTAAGGATTTGGCCTAATTAAATCCTTTCATCAATGATGTATTATAGCTATATTCTCAGTCTGCTGGACTGGAACCATAGCAGTTATTTTAAATATCCCTTAAAATAAATCTCTTGATTTTAGATATTAGCTTAAATCTCAAGCTTAGTAAATCATGTGGTTCCTCTTCCGAAGCACAGGAGGGGGTCAGTTTCATAGAAGATTTGGTATCAGATATACTGACAATCAGATTGCATGCCTTAATCAAATTCAAATGTTATCAACATAAAGGAATATCATAGATTGTACTATATTTTTACCAAAAAATGTAATGAGTGTATAAATAATGAACATACACAAGCTGAAGCTGATAAAGTTTGAAGGCAAAGCGAGAAGGGGACAGCAGAAGATGAGATAGACAGTAACCCTGACTCAGTGGGCATGAATTTGAGCAAACTCTCAAAGACTGTGAAGGACGAGGAAACCTGGTATGCTGCAGCCTGTGGGGCTGAAAAGAGTCAGACGCGACTGAGCTACTGAACAACAGGAACACAAGTTGAAAGGTCAGAGGGATATAGGTGACATACACACATATATGGATCAGGAACATCCAACTTTGAAGTTGCTTATGATCTAATGATGGGAATTCAACATAAACACATATTACAACGGTTTTAGTAGACTTGATAATACAGAGAAATCCTGATTGGATTACTGAATAAACCAAACTATCAAGTCTTTTTTAGGGGTTCAGTAGCATTACACAGTTATACTGAATTTTCTCAATATGTCTCCGTATAAGTACATGCTAGAAAAGTTTCCAATGGAAAGCATTGCTAATTCTATGGGAATGTCATGTGAATGACTCAAAGCACTGAGAATAAATAGAGATGACAGATTTCCATTGCCAACAGCTGCTGAAGCCCTTGCTAGAGTCCCTGGTTGCACATCTCTTCCCAAAGCAATTGTATTATATCTTCGTTTATGGTAACAGGTCCTTGTATATGTGGGGCAAATTGGTGTCAGTGAAAATCTGATCCAATTTGCTGGCAAGGTAGGTTGTTTTCCCAGTTCTTTGTCAACCAACACATTAGGAGCCTCCAATGAGCAGTGAAGGATGCCATGACAGTCTTGAAAATATCTACTAAGATGAGTACTCTTTGGAGACCTGAAACTAGCAAAGTGCTATTGACAGACTGTCAGCCATGTGGAGGAAAGGAAAGTGGAACAGAAGAGCACTGCTACCAACATTGCCTGTGGAACAGTGTTACCCAAGAGATGCTGGGTTTTCTTGCTTATTCCTATGTGAAATCTGATTCAGAACAACACACCCAAATATATCCTTTTTGAGCTAAAGAGGTTATAATACAAGTCCTCACACAAAATAGCAACAGGATTATCAGCAAATTATATTTTCCCGTAGGCTTCGGCACTCCATATTTTCACATTAGCAATATTGCAGGCAACAAAAGATAATTATGTTCAGCTTTAACACAGATGGGTTTAATGTTTCTTTCAGTAATTACTGAATTTCTGCCTTTGGATTTATATTTTGTCTATGCTTAACATTTTCTTTAAACTATTTAAATATCCCACCAGGAGAATGTCTCTGAGATACTGGCTAAAGTAAAAAAAAAAAAAGAAAGAAAGAAAAGAAAAACAGCAAGTTTGCCTGTCCATTCTTTCTTTATTAAATCATTTAGTCAGTAGTTTGTGTATATTTATTATGCTCCAAAAGCCTATGTTTACATTTGTAATTGCAAATGGCTTTGAACTAGCCCTCACTGAGTTTAAATGTTTCAAGAAAAATTTTAGATAGTGCTACCCCTCACCCAGGTCAGGGGCGGTGACTGAAAGTGCCAGGCTGTGCTGGCACAGGAGTGGCCAAGAGGAGCTACTCCACGTGTAAGGTAAGGAGCAGCGGTGGCGCTTTACTGGAGGAGCCATGAAGAGAATTCCCATGTCAAAGGTAAGAAAAATCCAGGTAAGACGGTAGGTGCTGTGAGAGGGCATCAGAGGACAGACACACTGAAACCATAATCACAGAAAACTAGCCAGTCTGATCACAAGAACCACAGCCTTGTATAACTCAATGAAACTAAGCCATGCTGTTTGGGGCCACCGGATGGACAGGTCATGGTGGAGAGGTCTGACAGAATGTGGTCCACTGGAGAAGGGAGGGGCAAACCACTTCAGTATTCTTGCCTTGAGAACCTCATGAACAGTATGAAAAGCTGAAATGATAGGATACTGAAAGAGGAACTCCTTGGGTTGGTAGGTGCCCAATATGCTACTGGAGGTCAGTGGAGAAATAACTCCAGAAAGAATGAAGGGATGGAGACAAAGCAAAAACAATACCCAGCTGTGGATGTGACTGGTAATAGAAGCAAGGTCAGATGCTGTAAAGAGCAATATTGCATAGGAACCTGGAACGTCAGGTCCATGAATTAAGGCAAATTGGAAGTGGTCAAATAAGAGATGGCAAGAGTGAACATCGACATTCTAGGAATCAATGATCTAAGATGGACTGGAATGGGTGAATATAACTCAGATGACCATTATATCTACTACTGTGGGGAGGAATCCCTTAGAAGAAATGGAGTAGCCATCATGGTCAACAAAAGAGTCCAAAATGCAGTACTTGGATACAATCTCAAAAACAACAGAATGATCTCTATTCATTTCCAAGGCAAACCATTCAATATCATGGTAATCCAAGCCTATGCCCTGACCAGTAACACAGAAGAAACTGAAGTTAAACAGTTCTATGAAGACCTATATGACCTTTTAGAACTAACACCCAAAAAAGATGTCCTTTTCATTATAGGGGACTGGAATGTAAAAGCAGGAAGTAAAGAAACACATGCAGTAAGAGGCAAATTTGGCCTTGGAGTACAGAATGAAGCAGGGCAAAGGCTAACAGAGTTTTGCCAAGAGAACACACTGGTCATAGCAAACACCATCTTCCAACAACACAAGAGGACTCTGCATGTGAACATCACCAGATGGTCAACACTGAAATCAGATTGATTATATGTTTTGCAGCCAAAGATAGAGAAGCTCTATACAGTCAGCAAAAACAAGACCAGGAGCTGACTGTGGCTCAGATCACGAACTCCTTATTGCCAAATTCAGACTTAAATTGAAGACAGTAGGGAAAACCATTATACCATTCAGGTATAATCTAAATCAAATCCCTTATGATTCTACAGTAGAAGTGAAAAATAGATTTAAGGGACTGGATCTGATAGATAGAGTGCCTGATGAACTATGGACGGAGCTTCGTGACATTGTACAGGAGACAGGGATCAAGACGATCCCCATGGAAAAGAAATGCAAAAAAAGCAAAATGGCTGTCTGGGGAGGCCTTATAAATAGCTGTGAAAAGAAGAGAAGCAAAAAGCAAAAGAGAGAAGGAAAGATACAAGCATTTGAATGCAGAGTTCCAAAGAATAGCAAGGAGAGATAAGTAAGCCTTCCTCAGAAATCAAAGCAAAAAAAAAAAAAATAGAGGAAAAGAACAGAATGGAAAAGAGTAGAGATCTCTTTAAGAAAACTAGATATACCAAGGGAACCATGAAAACATGAGCTCGATAAAGGACAGAAATGGTCTGGACCTAACAGAAGCAGAAGATATTAAGAAGAGGTGGCAAGAATATACAGAAAAACTGTAAAAAAAAAAAAAAAAAAGAGAGATCTTCATGACTCAAATAATCACAATGGTGTGATCACTCATCTAGAGCCAGACATCCTGGAATGTGAAGTCAAGTGGGCTTTAGAAAGCATCACTATGAACAAAGCTAGTGGAGGTGATGGAATTCCAGTAAAGCTATTTCAAATCCTGAAAGATGATGCTGTGAAAGTGCTGCGCTCAATATGCCAGCAAATTTGGAAAACTCAGCAGTGGCCACAGGATCGGAAAAGGTCAGTTTTCATTCCAATCCCAAAGAAAGGCAATGCCAAAGAATGCTCAATAAAGCTAGTGGAGGTGATGGAATTCCAGTAAAGCTATTTCAAATCCTGAAAGATGATGCTGTGAAAGTGCTGCGCTCAATATGCCAGCAAATTTGGAAAACTCAGCAGTGGCCACAGGATCGGAAAAGGTCAGTTTTCATTCCAATCCCAAAGAAAGGCAATGCCAAAGAATGCTCAACCGCACAATTGCACTCATCTCATATGCTAGTAAAGTAATGCTCAAAATTCTCCAAGCCAGGCTTCAGCAATATGTGAACCATAAACTTCTCGATGTTCAAGCTGGTTTTAGAAAAAGCAGAGAAACCAGAGATCCAATTGCCAACATCCGCTGGATCATGGAAAAAGCAAGAGAGTTCCAGAAAAACATCTATTTCTGCTTTATTGACTATGCCAAAGCCTTTAACTGTGTGATCACAATAAACTGTGGAGAATTCTGAAAGAGATGGGAATACCAGACCACCTGACCTGTATGCAGGTCAGGAAGCAATACTTAGATCTGTACATGAAACAACAGACTGGTTTCAAATAGGAAAGGTGTACGTCAGTCCTGCATATTGTCACCCTGCTTATTTAACTTATATGCAGAGTACATCATGAGAAACGCTGGACTGGAAGAAACACAAGCTGGAATCAAGATTGCCGGGAGAAATATCAATAACCTGAGAGATGCAAATGACACCACCCTTATGGCAGAAAGGGAAGAGGAGCTAAAAAGCCTCTTGATGAAAGTGAAAGAGGAGAGCGAAAAAGTTGGCTTAAAGCTCAACATTTAGAAAACGAAGATGATGGCATCTGGTCCCATCACTTCATGGGAAGTAGATGGAGAAACAGTGGAAACAGTGTCAGACTTTATATTTTGGGGCTCCAAAATCACTGCAGATGGTGACTGCAGCCATGAAATTAAAAGACACTTACTCCTTGGAAGGAATGTTATGACCAACATAGATAGTATATTGAAAAGCAGAGATATTACTTTGCCAACAAAGGTCCATCTAGTCAAGGCTATGATATTTTAGTGGTCATGTATAGATGTGAGAGTTGGACTGTGAAGAAAGCTGAGCACCAAAGAATTGATGCTTTTCAACTGTGGTGTTGGAGAAGACACTTGAGAGTCCCTTGGACTGCAAGGAGATCCAACCAGTCCATTCTAAAGAGATCAGTCCTTGGTGTTCATTGCAAGGACTGATGCTGAGGCTGAAACTCCAATACTTTCACCACCTCATGCGAAGAGTTGACTCACTGGAAAAAATACCTGATGCTGGGAGGGATTGGGGGCAGGAGATGAAGGGGATGACAGAGGATGAGACAATTGGATGGCATCTGATTCGATGGACATGTGTTTGAGTGAACTCTGGGAGTTGGTGATGGACAGGTAGCCTGGTATGCTGTGGTTCTTGGGGTCACAAAGAGTCAGGCACAACTGAGTGACTGAACTGAACTGATAGACAAGAAATTATAGTAAAAGTTCCATGTTCCAACATTGGGGTGGTGGAGAAATACAGAAAGGATGATAGGTATAGAGCAAGGATATTTTCTATAAAGTACAAACTAAATGGAATGGCATTTTGCAGTTGCAGAGCTTGGTTCACATTTGCCAGATTTGAAGAATTCAGACTGATTCACAGGAAAATTCTGTGGGACTCATCAGGGCCTTGACAAAGAACAAGTACTTGTACAGTGACGAGTTTATTATTATGAAGGGCACTGCCAAAGAATTGTGTGAACAAACCATCTTACAGAAATAGACAGGAAAGTATTGAGAAGATTGTTAAAACTGCCATGAAAAAGTTTTCCCTGAAACAAACATTTCAAAAGATGGGTTTGAAATTGTCTGACAGGCAACACAAATCTGTCACAGTGGACTCTATATTATCAGATATAACGTGTTTACCTGGTTTCAGTTAAACTTGAAATTTCAATCAGACTTTCCAATCATTTCAACAAGAAAACAAAACTTTATAAAATGTATCTGAGCATTTTTTAAGGGAGAAATAAAAGTTATGACCAACCTAGATAGCATATTGAAAAGCAGAGACATTACTTTCCAACAAAGGTCCATCTAGTCAAGGCTATGGTTTTGCCAGTGGTCATATATAGATGTGAGAGTTGGACTGTGAAGAAAGATGAGTGCCGAAGAATTGTTGCTTTTGAACTGTGGTGTTGGAGAAGACTCAGAGTCCCTTGGACTGCAAGGAGATCCAACCAGATCCAACTCTCTGAAGGAGATCAGCGTTGGGATTTCTTTGGAGGAAATGATGCTGAAGCTGAAACTCCAGTACTTTGGCCACCTCATGTGAAGAGTTGACTCATTGGAAAAGACTGATGCTGGGAGGGGTTGGGGGCAGGACAAGAAGGGGATGACAGAGGATGAGATGGCTGGATGGCATCACTGACTCAATGGACATGAGTCTGAGTGAACTCTGGGAGTTGGTGATGGACAGGGAGGCCTGGCGTGCTGCAATTCATAGGGTCACAAAGAGTCGTACAGCACTGAGAGACTGAACTGATCTGATAAAAAAGAAATAAAGGCTTGGAAATTAAGAAGCAATGACTTAACCAGGAAAATAATAAAAAGATGTCCCAAGTTAACATCTGTACACCAACCGAGAAAGCAGTATATCTATCCCATTTATAACAGAATGTTCTACAGGAAAAAAAAAAAGTTTAAGAAAATTCTTGCACACGATAAATTACATTTTCAGTATACTAGAATACCTTCGTGTCATGATGAAGGTAAACACTTCTTCCATGAAGGACAAAAAACAGAGTGTAACTTGAAATGCAATGGGAAAAAACAAATCTATAAAAGCAGTTCCAGGTACATATATAAGCCAACTAATTTCTGACATGCTTTTCATTTAGGAACATTTATTAAACTTTGATTATGCAGTTATAATTCAAGGGAGGTGATGGTATTGATGAAGAATATAGACAAGGTGCCAACCTTATTGGAGTTTATATTCCAGAAATGGAAAATATATTATTAAATACATGAAAAATAACTCCAATAAATTCAAATAATAATAAATGCTATGAAGAATGAATATACCAAATGGGATGGAAAGTTCCTTGAGAGATGAGTGGCACTGAAGATGTGGGGTGGTCAGAAAGGTTCTTTTGAAGACCAAATGGTGAGAAGAAATCAACCATAGTAGGGTCTAGAGAAAGTGGAACACAGGAGAATGTAAAACCTGAAGCAAAGGCTTCAAGGCAGTGATGAGGTTGCTGTGTCTTAAGAATAGAAAGAACAGTCCATGAGACAGGAATGTAAAGAAAAACAAGAGAACCATACAGGCTTATGTCACAAAGGAGGTCAAATGCTAGATTAGGGAGTACATGTCAGGCTACGGCCAAAAGTCTGCAAGTTATTCCATAATCAATGTCAATCAACTGATACCGTCTGGGCATGATACAATCAAAGCATCACTCTCATTCTCATATGTATAATAGATATTGGAGACAAGAGACAAGTAGACCACTAATAACTCTACTGCAAAAGGCCATGAAGTTTTTACCAGGATGGTGAAGTGTAAATGAAAAACAGAAGTGATATGAAAGATATATCTTTGACCTAGAATTATCATATTTTATCTATTAAAATTGTGACCTATGTTTTATTTCAAAACAACACATTTTTTCTATTCTAAATAAAGACAGATTCTCTTTAAAATGTAAAATATCTCATTTAAATATTGCTTCCTTTTGGTATTTCCACATCTGTTGCCTCTTACTCTTCCCACATAACACTCTTTTCTAATTATAAAGACATGTTCATTCATAATTCTGCTAATTAGTGTCATTCAAGTTGCAAAAAATAGCTGTACTCAGGTTACTTCAAATCATATAAAAATACACAAGAATATAAAAATATGCCCCAAGCTGGTCAAGCAACTGCATGCAGTCCTTATAAATGCCAAGAATAACAGCTTATTTCCTTTTTATAACTGCAAGCCTCTTGACCCAAGTACAGATCCAGAGACATGGTGATCATGTTCTCCCATAAGATGTGGGTATTTGATGTTGTCTATGTTATGTCTCAGATCTCTCTTTTCATTCTCGCTAGCTCTCCTTTAGGTTCTTATATCATAGTTTGTGTTTCTTGCATTGTTCTAGATTCAACTTCCTGCCTCTGTGGTTTATGTATGTGCACCTTTTCTTATAAGTGCAATTCAAATTTCCCAAAGAGAGATTCATTTTATTAGAACTTCTCAAATCAGGATTGGGCACCTGGTTTTGTGATACAGACATTAGATAATTCACTTTAGTTATTGGAACAAACTTCTGTGTTCAGAGAAGTGTGTTCATGAGACTCACACATGGCTACTTGTCTCAGTGGAATCTGACAAGCTCTAAAACAGATACTCCCATCTGCAGCTGCATGTCAGAGAGAAACTATAAACTTTTATAAAATAACATGCCTCAGAAGCACACCTAAGAGTGTTGTCTATTTCTCAGTCTCACCCCCCTAGCCCCCCACCCTCACACAAATCTGCACAGAATTCTGATGTAAAACCAACATTGACAGTCACTCAGAACCTGATTGGCTTTTTTCAAGTTCATTTAAAAATTTGAATTTAACCTTTTTACCCTGCAAAATATATCAACCACTTTACTCATCTGACGTCATAAGTATTTATGGTCTTTGGGAATTGGAGGCTACTTTGGGCTTCCTTGGTGGCTCAGTTGGTAAAGAGTCTGTCTGCAGTGTAGGAGACCTGAGTTTGATCCCTGGAAAGGAAGATCTCCTGGAAATAGAAATGGCAACCCACTTAAGTGCTCTTGCCTGGGAAATCCAATGGACAAAGGAGCCTGGTGAGACTACAAACTGTGGGGTCACAAGAGTCGGACATGACTAAGTAACTAAACCTATCATATAGCTCTTTAAAGAATTTATCTTTATATGCATTTCATTTTAAGAAATGGTTGAATTCTTATTTCAACCATTCTAAAAGGTAATATAGGATAAAACATATGTCTCCCAAATAAAAGTTAATTCAGTAAAATCATATAGGAGAATTCACTTGGGAGACTATTTCTCAATCCCTTAATTGCACACATATATACAAAACTAAAAAGATCACTTACCTGTTATCATTAAATACAAGGTACTATCTAATATTATTTATATTCTAAGTGGCTATAAAGCTTTATCAGTTACTTAATGACTAACGGTAACCAGCAAAGACACTGAAAGACAAAGGGATGCATATTACATAATAAACAAGAAAAAGTGATACGGTCAACTGTACATACATTTAAAACATGTATTTCAAAATTTACTACATCTCTATGTATGCATGCTTTGTCATTCAGTCATGTCTGACTCCTGCAGTGCCATAAACTGTAGCCCACCAGGCTCCTCTGTCCATGGGATTTTTCAGGCAAGAATACTGGAATGGGTTGCCATCTCCTTTTCCAGAGATCTTCTTGACCCAGGGATTGAACCCACAACTCCTGTGTCCCCTTGAATTGTGGATTCTTTACCCACTGAACCATTCATAATTAATTATTACTATCCAACTTCTGGCAACAAGGTGAAATCTATTTATTTCTATACACAGGGTGATCATATGCTTTATTGTCCATACTGGGATACTTTTTAGAAAGAAAAAGGTCAATATTATTAATTACTTTCTGACTCAGCTGGAACTGTAACAGAGATGTTTCTATTAGCCGTATTTTCACAATTCCTAAGGATATGGTTTCAACTTAAAAATATAAATGATTTATTCGCAAATTTTCCAAATAATCTAGAACTTCAGAAATTCTGTGTTTTCTGGAGATTATTGTGGCTACTTAAACGATCTTTCTAACTCATTTTTCTAAAACTTTCAAAATCAAGCTGTCAGCTTTAGAAGCTGGCAGATTAGTTTTTTATCAGCCCTAGAGGTCAAAACGTCTCACGAGGAAACATTTTAAAAGATAAACAATTGTTACAAATAAAATAAAATAAAGCATGTCTTTAGGATATCATTTATTTTTTGCATTGTCATGATCCTGGAGGAAGAAAATCTGGAGAAATGAGCCTTGTAAATTTTTTTTTAATAAATCATCACAATGGCTGCTGACAGGTAAGAAATTAAGCATATTTAGTCCATTCTAAAGGAGATCAGTCCTGGGTGTTCTTTGGAAGGAATGATGCTAAAGCTGAAACTCCAGTACTTTGGCCACCTCATGCAAAGAGATGACTCATTGGAAAAGACTCTGATGCTGGGAGGAATTGGGGGGAAGGAGGAAAAGGGGACGACAGAGGATAAGATGGCTGGATGGCATCACTGACTCGATGGACATAAGTCTGAGTGAACTCCGGGAGTTGGTGATGGACAGGGAGGCCTGGCGTGCTGCGATTCATGGGGTCACAGAGAGTCGAACATGACTGAGCGACGGAACTGAACTGAACTGAACTGAACTGAACTGAGGGATCTTAGGGTTAGAGAGACAAAACTTGGACTTTGAGAATTGCTAAAACAGACACAGAATTCTGGTAAATAATCTGGGCTTTGACTGAGACCATGAAGTCATTCTTCCTGATACTAAACAGGAATCAGTAATTGATTAGATCTCATGAATCCTCAATTTGAATTTTCTTGGTATAATGAGATTTGCTCCCAATTTAGCTATCTCTCATACAAAAGAAAGCAAAGTAAATCCTCAATAATCAAAGATAACACTCTAGGATTAAGTCATATTGACAAATTTTAATATTCAATCTAGAATTCCACTTCTATAAACAACAGAGTTTCAAGAGGCAAGACTGTATAGAAATCAAGACCAAAATTAGACAATATAGAAAGACTACAGAAGCTATAATAATGACTTTTTACACTAAGACATTAAAATAATTATAGAAAATACATAAAAGTTCATATATTTTGATTAGAGAGTTGAAAACGATTTAAAAAGGAATCAAGAATTCTGCAGAGCATCAGTAAAATGGTGAACAAAAAAATCTCTGAGCTTTTGTCCCAGCATAGAAGCATGCAAAACAATAAAACTGGCTGAACTATCCTCACAGAAGCCTGGAATAATCAAAGGCTTAGCAACCATGCAAATGGCAAGTCAAGGGAAATCTACCTTCAAAAGGGTAGGAATTTTGTGATGTTTTCCCCCTGCCTTTGTCCCACTTTTCCCCTAGTCTGCTGAGGTATTGGTCTGGAGGAGGTGGCAGCCTAATGCCCAGTTCCCTCTCTCAAACTAGAGAGAGCAAAGTAGATCTTTTTCTGTGTTTCAACCTGTCTGGGCTGCCTGAAGGAGAGGAGGATAGCAGAGAGAGGCTGAAATAATGCCTATTTGTTGAAATTTTGTTTAATATAAACAAATTCTTGTATCTCTTTCACCTCTCTGTATAGCTGGACAAGTGATGCTCCCCCAGTGTTACAAGGATGGTGGTTTATCTGCTGAAGCAGATGAAACAGGTTTTCTGGGCTAAAGGATGAACATACCAAGTTGAGAGTGAATGTAATGTGCTGAAAACAGAAAAATTAAACCCCCTGTGTACAGAAGCTGATGAGGCTCTTGACCCTATTCTTCTACTTGGCTATAAGAATATTGGCAACTAACCCCCTGGAGATTCAAAGTCTTAGAGGAAATGACTGGCCCAGTAGAAAGACCTTGAAAGAGAGGTATTGAGAAGAATCTACTCAAAATGATACTTAGAAGAATATAAATTAGTTGTAAAATATTAAAAAATTAAAGCCTGTCATTAATATCAACAGAAAGAAGAGAACTTTAATTGCAACTGCAAACTTAAGCCAGCATAATACAAACGAAAACAAAACAAAAAAATCACTTGAAACTATCACTTTGAATATGACAGCATAATAAAATAATGACAGGATTGGTAAGGAAACTTTAAGAAATCTCACAGGAAGCAGAGCAAAAGGCAAAGTGAAATAAAAGAGAAAAGATAACATTTTAGAGGAAAAAAACCAAGTGGCTCATTAGCTGAAAATAATAGTTTAAGAAAGAGATAATAAGGAACTGTGGAGGAAAGGAAATTATCAAGTACATAATTCAGGAAAACCTCTGCATTAGAGGCCATGAAATTGGAAATCTAAAATGCCAAACTAGGGACATCCCTGGCTGTCTAGTGGTTAAGACTGTGCTCCTGCATGCAACTTGCTGCAGCCAATAAATAAATAAAGTGCCAGCCTAGTTTAATTGCTGAGAATGGATTCATATCAAACATACAATCCTAAATTTTAGAAGTCTCCAAAGATACACAGAGCTTAAAAACCAAGAAACAAAAAGCAGGTTATAAAAACCATCAAGAACCATCAGGGTACCAAGGACAGGAAGGAGCAGCAGTGAAAATGGTCCTTCGAGGAGGGAGTAAATTCTTTCACTGATATTGCTTCGATTTTTCTTTGTGCTTGAATCTGAGGTTACCTATTCCCACATTCCCAATCTTCATCATTTTATATCATTGAGAACCAGAGGGCTTTTGACTTAGCAGAAACACTGGAAAATGGAAGGTAATGGAGCATTTAAAGAACAAAAAATATGTATTGACCTGCAACTGTGTACCAGACATTGTTGTATGGGTTTGAACACATTTGTGACAAACATGAACAATCCTAAACCCATAGATCTTTCATTTTAACAGAGGGAAGATAACACACCTAGTAAAATAATGTTAATATTATGTTAGAAATGGATAACTGTTATAACAGGAACAATAAAAGCAAATGTAGAGCATTGTTGGGGTACCTGGTATGATGGGGCAATAGACTGGGTAGCAATAGTAAGTTAGGTAGTAATGGAAGACCTCAGTGTGAAGATGACATTCTATAAAGTCTTGAAGGAGATGGATAAGAGCATGATAAGACAAAAGGAGTGGCTCATGCAAAAACTAAACTGGGGGCAGGCAGAGTGTTGCTGTGTAACAATGGAAAAGGTGGTATGAAGGTCATCCTAAGCCTTCTGAGGACTCAGACTTTCATATGGATGAAGTAGTGGCCACTTTGAATAAAACAGCTTGATTTGACTTTAGTTTTTTATGATTTACTCAGTGTGTTCAGAATATAATGAAACTAAAAGGACAGCAAGGATAGAGTCAAGAAAGCCAAATAGAAGACTGCCGCAGTAATTTAAGCAAAAGATGATTGTGTCTCAAAGCAAGTAATTCCAATGGAGGTGTTGTGACGCCTCACATTTTGTGCATATCTTTAAAGTTGATGAGATTTCTGGTTGTGTTAGATGTAGAGTGAATGAGAAGACTCAAGATTGAAGCTGAAGTTTTATCCTACTTCACAGAAAAAGTGGAATTGCCATTAATTGTGTAGGAAAAATATATCTAAAGAAGAAAAGATGACCTTCGATATTAGGAGGGTGAACAAAAGCAGCAATAAGTGAAGGGGATCACTCAGTTTATCAAATGAAGAAAAACCAACAGCATGCGGTGTCCTTGAAGCCAAGAGAAGAAACACTACTAGGGAAGAATGAGTGATAGAGTAGCTAGATAAGACCTGAGAATTGACAAGTGGACTTAGCAGCATGGCTATTAAAATTTACATTGAAAAGAGAAACTTCCAGATGTGGATCAAGGGAAAAATCTAATTGGAAAGAATATCAAAGAGTTGAGAATAAATGGAAGACAATGTGAATAGAAAAAACCTTCTTGGGAATTTTGCTGTAAAGGGCAGCAAAGGGATAGGAGCTTGAATCAGTAATGGGGTCAAGAGAATTTTTTTTAATCTTTTTTTTTTTTTTCTAAAATGAGAGAAACAGAACGTTTCTATGGAGATAGGAAAATCTGAAGGAAAATTTGACCATGTGGGAAAGAAAGGGGGCAAAATCTTTTAAAATGTACTTTTAGCAGGATAGAGAACATTGAATATAGTGTACAAGTGGAAGAAAAAGCTTTAGAACAGAAAAGGGAGAGTTCATCAGTCCATTTCTGGTCAAGGCAAGAATGCCCTCTCATTGGATCAGGAAGTGGGTAGACACAGCTGTGGGAGCCTCTGGGGCATCCTGCTCATGGCCTCAGTTTTCTCAGTGAAGCTGTCAGTAAGCTCACCAGCTGAGAGTGGGCAGGGAGGCAAAAATGGGGGATGTTAGGTGAAACGAGGGAAGTGAAATAAGCATTTAGGAGAGTGGGGGAGTCAATGGGCTTTGGAAATACAGTGTGATTCTCTGGTCACTTGAGGTTCATGGTCATGAATTTTAAGTGAGATTGATCAGTTAAATTGTGTGTATTTCCACAGTCATGTTTAACTGCACAACTGCTTCCAAAACCCTGAAGAAAAATTTTTTTCCAATCTAGTACATATATTCTCAGTCACTTCAGTCATGTGTGATACACAAGTGTTCTGCCTGTTTCATATGCTCTCCAGTATGTAGTATTTTACTATTAATATTTTCATTTGCATGTGCTCAGTCAATGTGTCTGACTCTGTGCAACCCCATGGACCAAAGCCTGCAGGCTCCTCCGTCCATGGGGATTCTCCATGCAAGAACACCGGAATGGGTTGCTGTGCCCTCCTACAGGGGATCTCCCCAACCTGGGGATCGAACCCACATCTCAAATCTCCTGCACTGACAGGCTGGATCTTTACCCACTGAACCACTTGAACCTAGCATGCTACACATTTCTAAACTTTCAACTATGAATCAGGATAAAATAAAAATTTCCAACATACAACATCGTAAAAAAGTGACCTCCCTGCACACATTTCCAGGGTGATACTTAGGATGTGCTCTACCAGATGAGTATATAGACTAAGAGAAAGGAAGACATGAGATAACAGGAAATAGGAAATCAAACAGAGGCCAGAAATGAAGGGAATCTTTAAATATATATGAAGGGAAAGTCTAGCTGGACAGCTGAGTTTCAATAAAGAGGACAACCAAGACTAGAAGAGGAACCTATACAGGAAGATAGAAAAGATACCCAGGAGATTCAGGAACTTGGTGAAGAGATAGTTACCGATGTGTATATAAAATCATGACAACTATTAGCTCCCAATAAAATAAAAAAATAATTCCAGGAAAGAAAGGTAATTATGATTTGTTAACTGGTTCAATATGTAAATAGGGTTTATACTATCACCATAATGCTAATATTGACTAGTAGCTTATAAAAATTTCCAACAGTATTGAATAGAAGATAGGAAGAGAGTTCATGTGTGGTGGGAAAAGCAGTAAGAAAACTGAAAAGATCTAAATTCTTATATATAAAGAGAAAGATCAGCTAATGAGGACTAAAACAAAATAAAAAAATCAAGATGCTACAGTAGAAGCATTTTATTTGGAAATTAAGGTGCCAATATAATTAATCAGTAGAGATGAAAGTGGTTACCTCTGGAGTGGGAACAGGGAGAATGGTAATAAATTGTATTTGATCTCAGTTTGCTTTCTATGTTCCTGTGTAACTGTTAAAGAAAAAATAAGAATAGTACACACAGAAGAAATAGCATGTTTGAAGGAAATGGCAAGAAGCTGTTTACTATTCTCACTATAGCTAGAGGGTAGAATGTGTACAGTGAGGGTAAAGGGAAAAAAAGTGGGGAAAACTATGTTTTCAGAAAGAATCTCAAGCTAAGAGATTTTGACTTCATTCAAGACAATATAGAAGACATTGAATGTAATGAAGCAAGGCAATTATACAATCAGACTTCTGCAAAGATGATTCTAACAGCAGTGTAGTCTGTGGCATGGAGGGTGTAAAACTAGAGGATGGAAATGAGCCAGAATATTGAAATCTTTTAGTAGAAAGAAAACGAGGCCTAAGGCTGTCTTTTTCCTTTCAGGCCACGTGTGTCTGTTCCACGTCCATTTCCCTCACATTTGCCTGTTTCTCTTTCTGTCTCCTTTAAGCCTCATCTTTCTTCCCTAGAGTGTGTGTGTGTGTGTGTGTGTATGCTGTACTATCTGTATGTGCATGATGCATATTTTTTTATGAAAATGATTACATAGCTATGGTCTCTACTTATGTAAAAGATGTAAGTGCAGAAATAGTAATAATTTTATGAAAAAATAATTAAATTGCATTTTATACTGTGAATATTTATATTTCTCTCAGGGTCAGGCTTCAATATTGTCTAAAAATGTTGTCTAAGCACTAAACTGGAGCTGTAGGGAAAACAGGGAGATCTAGCATTATTGCTTTAAAGCATCCCTGAAGCTTTGTGCATGCTTTCTAAGTCGCTTCAGTCATGTCCAACTCTTTATGACCCCATGGACTGCAGCCTGTCAGGCTCCTCTGTCCATAGGATTCTCCGGGCAAGAATACTGGAGTGAGCTGCCATGCCCTCCTCCCCTGATGCTTTATATAGTCCCCAATATACCTAGCTGTGCTGTGCTCAGTCGTGTCTGACTCTTTGTGATCCTTTGGTGGAGTCTAAAATGAGGGCTGATACCCAGCCCTTTGCCAGCCTCCAACATAAAATCCAAGCTGAAACCCAGCTATTTGAGTCTAATGGGTCATGGGCAGGACCAACTCAATGCTATTTATCTTACCTTGTGTGATGCCCCAGTCCTTCCCTTACAAATTCTTTCATTAACTCTTCATTTTGACTTTCTCTATTTCTGACATGATCATTTTCTTCCCTGTGTTGCTGGTTTTCTATTTCCTAGTTTTTTTTTCCCCCTCTCTCCCTCATTTCCTTTTTCTTCTCCTTTCTAGAAGTATGTAAATTTCATGTTTCTACAGCTCGCTAATTTTCTGTTGTCAATCATATCTTCTGCCCTCAGTGCATGTGGGTCTATGCAACTATTCATTCAGTCTTCATTTATCTTGTTCCTTTTTTCTTTCTGCATTTCTTTCCTTTTCAAAAAAAGTGAAGTCTAGGTTCTTATAGTTCTGACGTCAGTCCCAGTGGTCCCCAAACAAGCTAATGGGACTCATTCATCCATGCTGGGCCACAAACCTGGGCACCCAATCTGTAGTTCAAGCTGCTACTCACTCCTCCAGGAGGATCCTGGAGCCCAAGTCATCCCCCTCCTCTTCTGTATCCCCTCCTAGGGGTACAGGTCCCATAACCTCATTACTTCTCTTTCCTTCCCATCTGATGCCATGTTACAGACTTGGCTGCATGAGAGTCATTCTGCCAGTCTCCAGCTTGTTTTCAGTGAGAATTGCTCCACGTGTAGATGTATTTATGATGTGCTTGTGAGGGAAGATGAATTCTATGTCCTCCTACTCTGACATCTTGATCCCCTCCCCTCACAACTACTGTGGTTTTGAGCAGGATTTTACTTACGGAAGGAGAAAACTTTGCTGGATTGAATTCAATTGAGATTAAAATGGATGACAGGGGGCTTGCCTGATTTCTCCAAGTCTATGTATCTATGAAAGTCTTTCTCGTCTCACTTTTGGATCACTTTAGAGTATTACTGAGGGAAAACATATGAAAGAAGTAAACAATTAGGTCAATCAGTGAAAAAGAAGAAAGTGAAAGTTGCTCAGTCTTGTCTAACTCTTTGCAAGTCTGACTCTATACACTCCAGACTGTAGGCCAGAATACTGGAGTGGGTAGCCTTTCCTTCCTCCAGGGGATCTTCTCAACCCAGGGATTGAACCCAGGTCTTCTACATTGCAGGCGGATTCTTTACCAGCTGAGTCACAAGGAAAGATCAATCAGTAAGAATATATAATATCGTAAAATGCAATAAAATGTTAATAAGTGGAGAAAAATAGGAGTTGAGAAGAAGAAAATGAAAGGCCTGCCCCCGAGTGACTGTCCATCTTGTGAAAAAGTTCACAGGATACAGCAGTACAAGGTGTATGGGAGAAGAGGAGAGCAGAACAGCTTTGTACTCAGAGGCAGAGGCATTAAGTGGGCCTGGAGGTCTGACCCCACAGCCTGCATTAGTCACAATGCCCAGAACAAACCTTGTTAATCTGAAAGAGGCAACCCAGGCCTAGGTGAATGAGAATCAAAAAGTCTTTGTCCAAAAGAAGATTTTGCCCATGTGACTAGAAATAAAAGGGATTCTAGAGAGTCAGGAAATATTCTAGGAGCCAGGAAATATTCTAGGCTTAGATTAGGGATCTATGAGGGTTCTGAATCCCTGATAAAGAATGTCTACCTAAGTTCTTCCCCAGTACTGATGGGAGGAAGGACATGGGCTCCCTGGATGTCTCAACTAAGGAGACAGGAGGGCTTTTGAGGAAAAGAGAGTAGCAGAGCCTACTAGTGGAATGACAATAAGTTCTAGTGCATTTGATGCAGTTTAGATCCTACAGATAGTGTTGGAAGTCTCTGCTGGAGATATCCATGGGCACTAGGAATTACTACTGATTCACCCAGTAGACAAATCAACATCAGGTGCCAACATGCATTTCACAAAGTAGGAAATCTCAATGGCAAAAATTCATTTGAAATGGAATTCAGGCTTCCTATTCAGGCTCACTCATGATCCAGGAAGTGAAAATTAAAACCACAGTGAAGGTGAAGGTGAAGTTGCTCAGTCGTGTCCGACTCTTTGCAACCCCGTGGACTGTAACCTACTAGGCTTCTCTGTCCATGGGATTCTCCTGGCAAGAATACTGGAGTGGATTGCCATTTCCTAGTGTTTAAAAAATCTTGCAAACTGGTATGACCAGTTTAGAAAGCAATTTGATATTTTCTAGTAAATTTGAAAATAAAAATAACATAATATCTAAGAATATAACTTGGATAATTTTTTTTTTTTTGCCTCAGGAGTCAAGTATTAGAATGGTCATTGCAGCAGTGCCCATAATAGAAAAATGGAAAACTGCCTAAGTATTCATTAATAAAACATATAAACTGCAATAGAGTCAAACAATGGAAAAACATAGAATGGTGGAAATACATAAATATAGGGATAGACATCAGTATAATCATAGGGAGCAAATTGGAAGTTTGATTGGCCCATTTATATTTTGGGGAAAATGAAACCCACATTAGGGAATTACTGGACAAAAGTAGACCACTTCCTAACTTGAAATAAAGAAATATGTTAAATATAATGAAAACATAAAATGCATTTGAAAAATGCATTTGTATATGTGGGATATACATGGTTTTTGTGTGCACATGTGTGTTTAAGCAATTAAATAGCCCTTCAAATGCTAGATGTGTATAAGAGACAGGTCTAGGTTGGTTATAACTTTTCTTCCCAGGAGT
>SJYC01006335.1:0-27581 GCA_006408675.1 Madoqua kirkii
AAATGTCTTTCTAAAAGCATATATCAACATTGTACAAACATAAGAGATAGGAAATAGCTCTTACAAAACTGAATATAAAAGTGAAACTGAAATAGAACTACAAAAGATATTTGCGTACATTATACTCTTTATTTTTATCCTTCAACAATTATACATAACTATGTGGATACTATATCTCAGTGTATTCTGATTTATTTGGTAGATATTGCTCCAGAAGGAAATTAGAAGTTCTTCCCCCCCGCCACCCTGCCCTGTTTCCAGAGATTTGGTGAAGTTAAAGTTAGTTGATTTTGACCTCCATCTGTTCAAGACGCTTGAACCAAGAATAAAAAGGGAAGATGAAAATTCTAAATTTGGGGTCAAATCTTCATTTTAAACACATATGGGTCTGGAAGATCCCCTGGAGGAAGGCATTGTAACTCACTCAATATTCTTGCCTGGAGAATCCCATGGACAGAGGAGCCTGGCAGGCTACAGTTGAAAAGAATCATTCACCCCTGAAGCAACTTATCACATATGCATGATAATATGTAATAGTTATATCAAACTATGACTATCAAACTAGACCTACAAACTATTATTAAAGTTGATATAAAAAAAGAAGAAGTAGTTTAGATGAGAAAACTCTCATAGTAAAGAAAGATAAAAATAACCTTAGTCAATTCAAAATTGAAATAATGAACTTTTTGTAGAATATTTCTCTGATATAAATTGCCCTTTCTCTTTGCCACTCTGATCTATTGGTAGTTTTCCTGTGAAACATTATAATCTATAGCACTAGTATACAGAATCTGATCTTTAATATTATTCTCCACTACAGACAGTCAGGACGCTTTAGCAAGCCACTGAGTCTACATTTCATGGAGAAGAACTCAAGATTTCTTTAGAATACCAATTAGAAATCAAGGTTAATTTTTAAATATGTGTGAAAATGACTACAAGAATGGGCTTGATGGGGTTCCTATTGCTCGGACTATGACAATTTAAGCATCAAAAGAGAAACAAAGATTGCTGTCAATTAGAAACAGTGATCCAGAAAAATATCTGAAATTCATCATGTTGCCCCCAAGGGATAACTAATTGTAAAAGGTATTACAGAGTGAAGCAACAGCTGCCAATGAGAGGCAGTGTCTCTGAATCTTTGCTGACACTGAATTTGAATCAAGAGCAGTCCTAATGTTGAAATATCCTCTGTCAAATATAAGTTATATTCTTGCTGAATGATGATAAAGACTTCTAGGACTATGTATCAGCAAAAGTTGAGTTTTCTTGATCACAAGAAACCTTTTCTTGCACAAATAGTATCACCAGGTCTGGGTTCCTATTAGAGACTCTGAGGCACAAGAAACCTCTTCCTCAGTTCCATTCCATCATCTTCAATGGTGACTTTACTCATAATAAGACATTGAATTATTGGCTAATTAAAATATGAACTTATTCATCCAAATGTGTATATGTGTATGTATGTATGTAGGGGCCTATGCATTCAATTTCTTTCCACTAGTTCATAATTCTTACAAAACTTTGCAGAAAACATCATCAATGGAGAGAAAGAGTCTACTTCAGCTGTACATGCTATATCTCCATCTTTAGAGTCAGTTGGAGTATAGGACTTCCTTGGTGGCTCAGATGGTATAGCATCTTGCTTACAATGCAGGAGACCTGGGTTCGATCCCTGGGTCAAGAAGATCCTCTGGAGAAGGAAATGGCAACTCACTCCAGTACTCTTGCCTGGAAAATCCCATGGACAGAGGAGCATGGTGGTTTATAGTCCACAGGGTCACAAAGAGCCGGACACGACTGAGGGATTTCACTTCCAAATCACTGCAGATGGTGACTGCAGCCATGAAATTAAAAGACACTTGATCCTTGGAAGAAAAGCTAGGGCCAACCTAGATAGCATACCACAAAACAGAGACATTACCAACAAAGGTCCGTCTAGTTAGACCTATGGTTTTTCCAGTAGTCGTGTATGGATGTGAAAGTTGGACCATAAAGAAAGCTGAGCATCAAAGAATTGATGCTTTTGAACTGTGGTGCTTGAGAAGACTCTTGAGAGTCCCTTGGACTGCAAGGAGATCCAACCAGTTAATCCTAAAGGAAATCAGTCCTGAAGATTCATTGGAAGGACTGATGCTAAAGATGAAATTCCAATACTTTGGCCACCTGATGTGAAGAACTGACTCCTTGGAATAGATCCTGATGTTGGGAAAGAGTGAAGGCAGGAGAAGGGGACGACAGAGGATGAGATGCTTGGATGGCATCATCACTGACTTGATGGACATGAGTTTGAGCAAGCTCTGGGAGTCAGTGATGGACAAGGAAGTCTGGCATGCTGCAGTTCATGAGGTTGCAAAGAGTCGGACATGGCTGAGCAACCAAACTGAACAGCCATGCTTTCGCATCTACTCTTCCTTTCCACTCCAGCCTCGGAACCACGTCTCTCCTTCTCCCCATTAAATAGGTTAAGAGAGAGAAATATAACAAAACATATACTTTGTGGCACTGAGAAAAGAAAAGTTTCAAAACCTCTAAGCTCAGAATGTGGCCCTTGGCATCTCCCTCAGCTTAGGCAAACAGACCTCTCTTGCCCCAAAGGATCTTTCCAGCCAGGCACAAGTCTTTATCATGACCCTGTCCCAATACTTTTAGAATTGCTATCCAGATCAAGTCCATCCTAAAGGAAATCAGTTCTGAATATTCTTGGGAGGACTGATGTTGAAGCTGAAACTGCAATACTCTGGCCACCTTGTGTGAAGAACCAACTCATTGGAAAAAATCCTGATAATGGGAGAGATTGAAGGCAGGTGAAGGGGACAACAGAGGATGAGATGGCTGGATGGCATCACTGACTGTATGTACATGAGTTTGAGTGAGCTCTGGGAGTTGATGATGCACAGGGAAGCCTGGTGTGCTGCAGTCCATGGGGTGGCAGAGAGTCGGACACAACTGAGCAACTGAACTGAACTGATTCCCCATTTATTCCTTCATAAACCTCATTGAAGGGGCAATAGGAGAATGAATATATTTTTAAATGAATTTGTATTCAATATAGAAACTGAATCACAGTAAGTCACGGACTGCCAAAGGCACACAGTCATAGCTTTCACACTGTGTGGAGTGAGTAATGATCTCCTTTTGGGGAAAACTTATCAAGATTCAAAATATTAAGTTCATTTTCTATATTAATATGCATAAGTGCAATAACAGAATTATAATATTAATTGTCAGTTCTTAATTCAACACACAAAAATATTCATAGAAGATATGAAGATGAAATCATAGAAGATATGAAGATGGAGGCAGAGGAAGGTAGGGACACACACAGACGGAGAAAGAAACTTGAAGATGCTACCCTGTTGTCTTTGAAAATAAGGGAAGAGAACATGAACCAAAACAATACAAGGATGTGATTCTCTCCTAGAATCTCCAGAAGGAAACACATTCTTTCTGACACCTGGATTTTAGTACTTCTGACTGGCAGGACTGTGAGAAAATTGATTTGTGTTGTTATAAGTTATAAAGTTTGTTGAAATTTTCTGCAGCAACAATAGAATCTAATACAATGCATCAAAAGAAAGGGTCCAAAAAATACTATAAACTACTCCCAACTGTGAACAATAAAACTGCAATACTCTAGGGCTTGAGACTCTCAGTGGAAGCTTGGTCAATCAGAATCTATTAGAGACCACTGTATCTGACATAGAAGAAACACTCGATACATAAATCTTATGTGTAAGCTAATTACTAAAGTGAATAAAACTAACTAATAAAATATAAATAAATCAGAGCCTTTCTCATGGAGTTTAAATTAAAATGTATAACTTTCCACTTTTCAAAAATGCAGTCTTTGTGAAGGACGATATCATCAGTGTATCATCAACTCAAAAAATCTAGTGTTCTCTAGATCTGATGACCTTGTTCAGCATGAGTAAATGTGTGATTGTTTGAAGGTACAGAAGGAAGACATAGCAACGTGCTTTTGGATCTGTATTTCATGTTCCTTCTCCTTCAGCTTTGCATAAAACATTTGCCACTTAGGAACTACACAAATATTCGAAGGTGGCATGAAGGTTATAGAAAGCATATTTTCCAGAAGTATATTTTTGCATTTGAAATTGAGAGTCAATTCCTAGGGAGATTGATAAGAAGTCCAGGGTTCCCAAGGAGGAGAAAGGGATATGGGACTCTCAAAGTGGGGAGAGGGCTCTGGAATTCTCAAGGAGGAGGAAAGAACAAACTTTTTTTGTCTACATTCCTTAGTCTTAGTGAATTGCACAACTCAGTTTAAACTCTGTACTAGGGATTATACAACAACAGTGTATCCTGCTTGAGGACAGTTTCTCCTTCCTGAAGACTTTCTGGCTAATCCTGTTATTTTAAAATGTCAATTATGGGAGTGGGTCTAGTAAGACCTTTACAACCTCCAGACATTCTTTTGATTCGTTGTAATAACTAATTAAAATTTATATAACTCCATTACTAACACTAGCAAGGGGATACTCTTTCTGTCCCCTTCTGATGTCTATGTCAGAATTTTTCTCTATCCCTTTATATTTTAATAAAACTCTATTACACAAAAGCTCTAAGCAATCAAGACTTGTCTCTGGCCCCAGACTGAATTCTTCTCCTCCAGAGGTCAAGAATCCCAGCATCTTTCATGGTTCAGCAACAACCTTTCAAAATCAACCATAGTTTATCAACACCAGCTTTCAAAATACTTATACCAAGTGAAGAGCTGCCTATACTTTTGTGCTCCATGTACTGAAATAGCACCAAGCAGGGGTACCCGACAGGGTGGAAAGGGAGAATCACAAAACATGCTGATTTTCTTGTTATTATTGTTGTTTAAAATGGTTGATTTCAACTGAGAGTGCCATGCCTTTAATGTTAGTTCAGTATTGTGGAAGGATACGATCTTTATGTTTATCTTTGAAATGCTGCTTCTTATCACTGGGATCATTATGACAAAAGAGCAGTTTCCAAACTGAAAAATGAGGAGCTCTAGTGGCATATCTTGACTCCAGTGCAATGCTCCCTTGCAAGTCATCAAAGGGTCCCTCGTTTTCTCCACTTCCCTCCCAAAGTCCCCTGACTGACGTGGGGCACAGGTCATCATGCCAGTTGAGGGCAGAGCATAGCTTCTGCTCCATCTTTTCCCCTATGTTCACCTGAGAGAAGGATCTCATCTATTTTCTCCTCCATAGGGGCTTGGTGCTTAGTGTGGACATCCAGACAGCCCCTTCCTCCTCTCCCTGGAGATGACTTGGTTTATTAAAAATCATTTGCAAAGTGGCTGGGGAAATACATGGTTTAACGCCAAGCAGATTAAAGTGAACAATGGCAGCACCTAAATATCATCCATGGCACAGATTCCATCTTAAAGTTCAGAGATTTGCTGCTGTCTCCCTGCAGAGAAGGTTTCCATCGCTCTGGGCTCAAAGCTGGAGGACGTCAGGACATCCCACATGCTTTCCTGAATGCATTTCCTTATCTTGTCCATTTTGTTCTTGGAAAGTTCTGAAGGCAGAATAAAGAACTTGTGGAGAATAAAGAACAGGGCCTTTAGAGCAAAACATGCTGTGTGTGCTAAGTCGCTTAAGTTGTGTCTGATTCTTTGCAACCTCATGGATTGTCAGGCTCCCCTGTCCGCAGGATTCTCCAGGCAATAATGCTAGAGTAGGTTGTTATGCTCTTCTCCAGGGGATCTTCCTGATCCAGAGATCTAACCTATATCTCCTGCCAGTTCTTTACCACTAACACCACGAGGGAATCCCACCCAGAACAAAACATGTGTGTTGTGCTTAGTCACTCAGTCGTAGGGCCTTTAGAGCAAAACATGCTGTGTGTGCTAAGTCGCTTAAGTTGTGTCTGATTCTTTGCAACCTCATGGATTGTCAGGCTCCCCTGTCCGCAGGATTCTCCAGGCAATAATGCTAGAGTAGGTTGTTATGCTCTTCTCCAGGGGATCTTCCTGATCCAGAGATCTAACCTATATCTCCTGCCAGTTCTTTACCACTAACACCACGAGGGAATCCCACCCAGAACAAAACATGTGTGTTGTGCTTAGTCACTCAGTCGACTTCTACTCTTTGCAACCACATGGACTATAGTCCGCCAGGCTTCTCTGTCCACGGGGATTCTCCAGGCAAGAATACAGGAGTGGCTTACGATGCCCTCCTCCAGGGCATCTTCCCAATCCAGGGATCAAACCCAGGTCTCCCACATTGCAGGAAGATTCTTTACCATCTGAGGCACCAGGGAAGCAAAATAAAACATATCCGGGCTCAAATCTCGCTCCTGATGCTTTCTGGTTGTGACATCCTGGATCTAGCAGACAGTATTTCTGAGGCTCACTTTGTTCAAATAAAATAGCATCGCACAGTTTGTAACCTTGTTGCAGGGTGATTGAAAGAGTTAAAGCCCTGTTATCGCTCATCTCACTCCATAAATTGTAGCTATTACTGAAATCCACAAATACCTCTGCACTAATAGAGTCTGCACCATTCTTTCAGGATCTGTCTTTACTGTTTAATATTTTCTGAAACTCACAAGTTGTCTATGACTAGGATCACAACAACAACTTCTTTAGATACAAAGGAAGCTACTACCTAAATCTAGTCTGAGTGTACACTGTTCTGGAAAGAGTGGGAAGCTTCCCTTAGGAGAGAAAGGAAATTCAAAAGCCAATTTTCCACGTAGAGAAATTAACCGGCCAGTCCTGAATGGCCAGGTAAATGGATTAGATTACCTGCTAGCTGGGGAACCTGCAGGCTCTAAATTCTGACTTAACCTTTTACTTATCCACATGTTGGTGATCCATGTATTTCCCGGACATCCATGGGATTCCTTTTCAACGCCTCAAGTACAGTTGCTTTGTTTTGGTTGGCTGGGGTTCTCAAGGTGTGACTGCCCTCTGGTGGCAGCTGCCTTCCGCATATCCAAATGTAATCATTCTTTGACTAGCTGCAGAAAGTCTGGGAGGCTAACTGGCCTCTGCATCCTGTGCTGCCTTCTAGTGAGAGGGAACCACTGACGTTAGCTGCATTTTCTTTTTCCCACCTAAATAGCTGTCTCCTGAAACTCTGCTAACAGCTAAAGCCATTTATCATTCCTTCTTTGCATTCCCTTTTCCCAGGCATCTGGACTTGAATTCACACCTAGTCATGGCTCAGAGGCTCTCCTCTGCTCCCCACATCTGTGGCTCCACTTCACATGCACTTAGTACTGCCAATCAAACATCTGTCATTTGGGTGGTTTGCATGCACCTCAAATTCCATAACATTCCTCCAAACCTGCTCCTCCTCTTTCTGTACTCAGTGCCTTGGATAAATATCTAACACCCCAGCTGTTCCCTTCTGGCTCCATCACTACTGGCCTAATTAGAGCTGACATGCATACATAAAAGATTATTCTCTGATCACAATTGTTTTTTTTTTTTTCTGCCTACAGAATAAAACCCAAGTGCTTTGGGAAGTTACTCTGGGCCCTTAATAATCTGAAGGAGCCAATATAATCCAAGGCTCACTGCCCTAGATCTGCAACTTAATCTTATAAAGTTTTGTAAATCTAACACTAAGAATAGTGTTGGACATTTGGTGAGTGCTTGAAAACACTTTGTGAATTAAATCCAAATATCAGCACAGCTTAAAATGAAAGGTGCTTTTTAAAACATTACAGTTATAACTGTGGTCAGTTAAAAAGTCCATCTCTTATGCTTTAACATAAACTAGTGTAAAGACAAGTTTCCATTTCCTGTGGATGTGTAGGTGATTTCTTTGGGGGAAGGGAAAGGTAATCACTCAGCAATGGCCAGTAATATTCAGTATTTAGGTCTATCTGTGGACTTGAGTTTCAGTCTGAGTTTGGTGATTAAGAAGGCAGTCTCCATATGATCCAGAAATCCCACTGCTGAGCATACACACCAAGGAAACAAGAGTTTAAAGAGACATGTGTACTCCAGTGTTCATCACAGCACTGTTTACAATAGCTATGGCACGGAAGCAACTTAGATGTCCATCGGCAACTGAATAAATAAGAAAGCTGTGGTACCTATACATAATGGAATATCACTCACCTATTAAAAAGAATGCATCTGAATTAGCTCTAATGAGGTGGATGAAACTGGAGCCTATTATACAGAGTAAAGTAAATCAGAAAGAAAAACACCAATACAGTATATATATGGAATTTAGAAAGATGTAATGATAACCCTATATGCAAAACAGCAAAAGAGACACAGATGTAAAGAACGGACTTTTAGACTCTGTGGGAGACGGTGAGGGTGGGATGATTTGAAAGAATATCGCTGAAACATGTATATTATCATATGTGAAACAGATCACCAATCCAGGTTTGATCCATGAGACAGGGAGTTCACGGCCGGTGCACTGAGACAACCCTGAAGGATGGGATGGGGTGGGAGGTAGGAGGGGGGGTCAGGATGGGGTACACATGTATACCCATGGCTGATTCATGTCAAAGTATGGTAAAAACCACTACAATATTGTAAAGTAATTAGCCTCCAATTAAAATATATTTTTTTTAAGGCAGTCTCTGAGGTGGGACATCTACCTTCAAATACCAATTCTTTCTTTCATTAGACCTTAAAGAAAGTGAAGTTTCTCAGTCTTGACCAACTATTTGTGACTCCATGGATTGTAGCCTACCAGCCTCCTCCATCCATGGGATTTTCCAGGCAAGAATACTGGAGTGGGTTGCCATTTCCTTCTCCAGGGGATCTTCTCAACACAGGGATCAAACCTGAGTCTCCTGCATTGCCCGCCCCCGCCCCCCCCCCAAAATAAACTCTCTCACTGTTTCCATTGTTTCCTCATCTATTTGTCATGAAGTGATGGGACTGGATGCCATAATGTTAGTTTTCTGAATGTTGGGTTTTAAGATATCTTTTTCCACTCTCCTCTTTCACTTTCATCAAGAGGCTCTTTAGTTCTCCTTTGCTTTCTGCCATAAGGGTGGTGTCATCTGCATATCTGAGGCTATTGATATTTCTCCTGGTAATCTTGATTTCAGCTTGTGCTTCATCCAGCCTATTATTTACCATGATGTACTCTTCATATAAGTTAAATAAGCAGGGTGACAGTATACAGCCTTGAAGTATGCTTTTCACAATTTGGAACCAGTCCCTTGTTCCATGTACACTTCTAACTGTTGCATCTTGACCTGCATACAGATTTCTCAGGAGGCAGGTCAGGTGGTCTGGTATTCCCATATCTTGAAGAATTTTCCACAGCTTGTTGTGATCCACGCAGTCAAAAGCTTTGGCATAGTCAGTAAAGCAGGAGTAGATTTTTTTTTTTCTGGAACTCTCTTGCTTTTTCAATGATCTAATAGATGTTGGCAATTTGATGACTGGTTCTTCTGCCTTTTCTAAACCCAGCTTGATCATTTGGAAGTTCATTATTTACCTACTGTTGAAGCCTGGCTTGGAGAATTTTGAGCATTTCTTTGCTAGCATGTGAGATGAGTGCAGTTGTGAGATAGTTTAAACATTTTTTGGCCTTGCCTTTCTTTGGAATTGGAATGAATACTGACCTTTTCCAGTCTTATGGCCACTGCTGAGTTTTCCATATTTGCTTGCATATTGAGTGCAGCATTTTCACAGCATCAGCTTTTAGGATTTGAAAGAGCTCAACTGGAATTCTGTCACCTCCACTAGCTTTGGTAGTAATGATGCTTCCTGAGACCCACATGACTTCACATTCCAGGATGTCTGGCTCTAGGTACGTGATCACTCCATCATGGTTACTGGGTCATGAAGATCTTTTTTTTTCTATAGTTCTGTGTATTTTTGCCACGTCTTTTTAATATCTTCTGCTTCTGTTAGATCCATACCATTTCTGTCCTTTACTGTGCTCATCTTTGTGTGAAACTTTCCCTTGGTATCTCTAATCTTCTTGAAGAGATCTCTAGTCTTTCCCATTCTATTGTTTTCCTCTATTTCTTTGCACTGATCACTGAGGAAGGCTTTCTGATCTCTCCTTGCTAGTCTTTGGAACTCTGCATTCAAATAGTTATATTTTTCCTTTTCTCCCTTGCCTTTGGCTTTCCTTCTTTTCTCAGGTATTTGTAAGGCCCTCTCAGACAACCATTTTGCCTTTTTGCATTTATTTTTCATGAGGATGGTCTTGACCACAGACTCCTGAACAATGTCACGAACATCTGTCCATACTTCTTCGGGCACTCTGTCTATTAGAATTAATCCTTTAGATTAAAGGGATCTACTTGTCACTTCTACTATGTAATCATAAGGGACTTTATTTAGGTCATACCTGAATGGTCTAGTGGTTTTCCCTACTTTTTCTTCAATTTAAGTGTGAATTTGACAATAAGGAGTTCATGATCTGAGCCACAGTCATCCTCCAGTCTTGTTTTTCTTGAGTGTATAGAGCTTCTCCATCTTTGGCACTAATTCTCTTTAGGTATTAAATGTTGCTTCTTCCCTGTGAAAACAATGCCATTGTTAATAAGTACATGTTGTAGAATGTTGAGCCACTATTTTACAGGAGATAAATTCCAGGTGGGTATATTACAGCTCAGTAAACAGTTTCATCACCTGGACTCCAGTGGTGAAAAACCTAGAAAATTATTGTTCCCAGGATATTTCATTAATCTTCTTTCACTTGTAGACACTGAAATTTTTTTAATGTACCGAAGATCACTGGTACATGCTGAATCACTCTGTTCCTCAGTTCCCTTACATGTAAAATGGGGGTCATAATATTAGGAGCTACTATGTACAGGTGTTTCAGAATTAAATGAATTAATATATTAAAGTGCTTAAAACAAGTGACTGATCTAAGGAATTAAATAAGTACTGACTATTATATTCATAGTAAGTATCCTTTTAGAGATGAGATTGCCTCAGAAAATCCAGAGCAGATGGATACATAAAGTAAAATAAAAAACAGATGAATAAAGATATTTAAGAAAATTATAAAACTAGAACCCTTTCTACTTGACCTTATGAGAACATTTGCTATTGAAATCAAATGACAACAGTGTGCTGCAGTCCATGGGGTCACAGAGTCAGACACAGCTTAGCAACTGAACAACAACAATGGCATCATATATGGTTGTTTAACATATGTTTAAGGAAGTAAAAATTTACACAGAGAGTTTGTATATTTTGGAGCTTAAAATGTGTACAAAAAAAATTTGAATGCTCACTTCAAACTATTTTGCTTTTCTTTCATCTTAAAAAATGGGCTTCTCTGGTGGCAAAGTAATAAATATCCCCCAAAAAAGCATTTGTTTTCCTAATTGATCAAGAATTTCTCTACTAAGTGTGGAATTAAAGAGGTAAATATATTCAGAATGCATATTCCCATCATCAGTGGTTTATGTTCTTTGCAACAATCAAATTACCTGGAGGGTAGAATCCTTTTATATTTCCCTTTACATCCTGGAAGTTATTCTGAATTGACTGATCAGACACTCCAGGAACACTTGCTGAAGATACTCTGTTCTGTGAGCCCACTCTAGATCTATTGATCAGAACTCTCAAGATGTCTTCAAGGAATCTGTATGTCTAACAAGTACTCCAGGAACTTCCATAACCATTTGATTTGGGAGCTGTTACTGGCATGCCTGGTAAAAGATTCTGTACATAATGGGCTTTAGGTAGAAAGCAATTTAAAATGTGAAGTTAGAACTTCTTATTTCAACTTCTGGTTCTATTACTTACCAAGAGGATGAGTTTAGATTCTGTTATCTTTAAAAATCATCAATTTCCTCAACTGCAAAAGGAAACTAATCTTACCTATTTTTAGGATTACTGTGAAATTAAACAAAAGCAAAAGTAAAACACCAAATACAGTGCCTGACACAAAGCATATGAGTTATAAATGTTAGTCCTTTATAAAGGTAATATTATTTTCAATAAATACAGATGGAATGGAGAACATAATTTTTCCCTGGAATGGCATTTGAAGGAGTCCTTAAATACTATTCTTCCGGTTCCCAGGAATTCTATAAACAGAGACAGATTTAATATTTCTGCCTTTTGCTCACCTGTTAGCACTAACATCAATGCAATGATGTTCTGTAGACTGTCGCTAGAGCCAACACTTCTGGAAGCCTCTTTTTGTCTTTGCGCATAAAATGAAACTGGGGCATTAGTATTCTGACAATGATATTTTTGGAAGGGATTGTTTACAATAAACTTCAAACCAAAACATTTTATAAGAATGCTGACATAATTACTCAAAAATTTCTTTAAGAATTAGACAGGATTCCTAGGAGAAAAGGAGTTGTTGTTTGCTAAGTCATGTTCGACTCTTTGCAAATCCATACACTGTAGCACCTCAGGCTCCTCTCTCCTCCACTGTCTCCTAGAGTCTGCTCAAATTTACATCCATTGAGTCAGCGATGCTATCTAACAATCTCATCTCCTGCTGCCCCTTTTCCTTCTGCCTTCAATCTCTCCCCGCATCAGTCTTTACAAATGGCCTGGCTCTTTGCATCAGGTGACCAAAGTATTGGAGCTTCAGTAACAGTCCTTCCAATGTATAGGGTTGATTTCTTTTTTTTTTTTTTCAGTTTTATTTTTACTTTATTTTACAATACTATATTGGTTTTGCCATACATTGACATGGATCTGCCACGGGTGTATATGAGTTCCCAATCCTGAATCCCCCTCCCACTTCCCATCCTATATCATCTCTCTGAATCATACCCGTGCACCAGCCCCAAGCATCCTGTATCCTGTATCGAACATAGTCTGGTGCTTCCTTACATGATAGTATACATGTTTCAATGCCATTCCCCCAAATCATCCCACCCTCTCCCTCAGAGGCCAAAAGTTCATTCTATACATCTGTGTCTCTTGCTGTCTCTCATACAGGGTCATCACTACCATCTTTCTAAATTCCATATATATGTGTCAGTATACTGTATTGGTGTTTGTCTTTCTGGCTTACTTCACTCTGTATAATCAGTTCCAGTTTCATCCACTTCATTAGAACTGATTCAAGTGTATTCTTTTTAGTGGCTGAGTAATATTCCATTGTGTATATGCACCACTGCTTTCTTATCCATTCATCTGCTGATGGACATCTAGCTTGTTTCCATGTCCTGGCTATTATAAACAATGCTGCAATGAACATTGGGGTACATGCGTCTCTTTCAATTCTGGTTTCCTCAGTGTGTTTGCTCAGTAGTGGGATTGCTGGGTCATAAGGCAGTTCTATTTGCAATTTTTTAAGGAATCTCCACACTGTTCTCCATAGTGGCTGTACTAGTTTGCATTCCCACCAACAGTGTAAGAGGGTTCCGTTTTCTCCACACCCTCTCCAGCATTTATCGCTTGTAGACTTTTGGATCGCAGCCATTCTGACTGGTGTGAAATGGTACCTCATTCTGGTCTTGATTTGCATTTCTCTGATAATGAGTGATGTTGAACATCTTTTCATGTGTTTGTTAGCCATCCATATGTCTTCTTTGGAGAAATGTCTATTTAGTTCTTTGGCCCATTTTTTGATTGGGTCATTTATTTTTCTGGAGTTGAGCTGCATAAGTTGCTTGTATATTTTTGAGATTAGTTGTTTGTCAGTTGCTTTATTTGCTATTATTTTCTCCCATTCAGAAGGCTGTCTTTTCATCTTGCTTATAGTTTCCTTTGTTGTGCAGAAGCTTTTGATTTCTTTTAGGATCAAGTTGTTTGATTTCCTTGCCATCCAAGGGACTCTCAAGGAGAAGAGGAGTAGAGAATACCAATGGGAATTTTTTTTATTCACTCCACGTAGTCTGTTTCCATTAGTTGACCCATCCTAAGGCACCTTATATTACTCCTTTAAAAATACCCCATCTGCATTTTTTAACAAGAAAAAGATCTAATAAAATTGTTATCTCATTGATAAAAATGCGCCTCACTTATCAACTTCCCATTGTTCAGTTGTCTTTGAAACTCAAAGTTTCAGAGAATATTGATCCAGTCAACTTACACAGAGGAAAGTACTTTACATAATGAAGTTGGCTGTTTTATATTCACACAAGATAAAAGTGTCAATTAAGGTATCAAGTAAACTGCCCATATATGCTCCTTATCATGAAATATTAGCATTTTCAAGATCATTAACCTTCTATTTTATCATTGTGCAATGAAATTAAACTAAAAAGCAAATGCAATCTCTTATTTCAATTTAGCATTGAGGGAGGAAAGAATCTATAAGAACTCTTCCAAAATGCGCAGTCAGAAACCTACACTAGACACAATTGATTGGCCTGGAACTGTGGGGAGGCGGGTGCTGCAGGAGCCAGGATACTGGACTTGGATGGAGCTGACTTCCTGTCTAAGTCTGTACCACTTGCTACCTAATATGACTGTAGGCACCCCACTTACTTTCCCTGGACATCAGGGGTTTTTTGTCTGTCAAGTTTTCAAGTAGCCAAATAATTCTGGTGCAAGTTTATTATAAAGATTAAATATTATGAAATTTATTATTCTCCAACAGTGCCTGACATATAATGTGTGAATAGTAGCTTTTATTGGCTCAAACCAAATGTTAACACAGAGAATAAATTTCATAAAAAAGTGGAAACTGTATCTTTCTATACAAATACTAAGCACTCCATGGCTTTAGGTGCTCATAGGAAGAGTTATAATTGAATATTTTATGGAAATATTACCACATCAATTGCAATTGATGATTGATGTGGATAGTGTATTCTACAAAAACAGAATTACTGTTTATCTATTTAAGCCTCTACATTATGTAAGGTACAGTCCCTGGCATAGTGGAGACAATGATACAACCATGGTCTCTGTCCTTGTTGAGTTTACAGTCAGGTGGAGAAGTAGATTATGATAATAAGGAATAAACATAAATGTCATAATTACAAATCCTGTGCTTTTCTGACCACAGTCCCTGGAAATGGTGGATATTTTGAGATTCAAACTTTCAAAACTTGGCTGGCCTTGATCCCAGTTTTATTTTTAAGAACAATGTGGTTCTGGAGCATGGAGCTCATTCTATTACTTCTGAGCTAGTATTGGATTTAATTATTTATATGTAATCTCTTAGGAATTCAATGTTCAATATTTAAAACTGAATGAATTATTGGTACATCAATGAACTATACTTACATTTATTAATTAGGCTTCAATACATAGTATATAAATTACTATTTCAATGTATATATTTTCCCAGAAATGCTGTCTGATAAATTTGAGAAGCTGAGTTTCAATCAAGCCCCAATTTCAGTCAAGTCCTCATCACAATCTATTCCCTGGTCTCCTTTTTAGAATAAGAACAATAGCAATGTAACTGCCTCACAATTGCCTGAGCCCACTTATTTTGTAGCAGAAAAGGTAGTTGAAGAGTACTCTAGACAACAGAAAATTGTGATTTTTAAAGGAGAATCATAATTTAGATTGCATGGAGTCATAAACATTTCCTGAGGAAATTATTCTCTGAATCCTAAAGAATTAATACTTTTGACTCATGCTGAAGGAAGGGGTATTTCTCACAGCAGGATCAAAAGGGTAAATGTATTCAACAAGTGTGTTCATGCACTTTAAGAATGTTTGTATGCATGCTCATTCATTCAGTCATGTCTTTGCAACCATATGGCCTGCAGCTTGGCAGGTTCCTCTGCCCATGGAAACTTCCAGGCAAGAATACTGGAGTGATTTTCTATTTCCTACTCTAGGGGATCTTTTTTAGGTGGTAAGAAATGTGGCAGGAGATAAGGACAATGGTGTTGGCTGAGGCCAGATTGTGTAGCATCTTTAAGGCTATTATGGACTCTATCTTAAGCACACAGGAAACCTATCAAAGAACATAATCCATGGGTCAGACAGCCTAAGCTAAATTCTGCTTTAACAATAGAACAATTTCCAAAGAGCTCAGTTCAGTTTAGTCATTCAGTTGTGTCTATTTGCAACCACATGGACTGCAGCAAGCCAGGCTTCCCCATCCATCAACTCCTGGAGCTTGCTCAAACTAATGTCCATCGAGTCGGTGATATCATGCAATAATCTCACCCTCTGTCATTCCCTTCTCCTCCTGCCTTCAGTCTTTCTCAACATCAGGATCTTTCCAATGAGTGAGTTCTTCTCAAAAGGTGGCCAAAAAACTGGAGTTTCAGCTTCAGCATCATTCCTTCCAAAGAAATCCCAGGGCTGATCTCCTTCAGAATGGACTAGTTGAGATATCCTTGCAGTCCAAGGGACTCTCAAGAGTCTTCTCCAGCACCACAGTTCAAAAGCATCAATTCTTTGGTGCTCAGCTTTCTTTATGGTCCAACTCTCATATCCATATGTGACTACTGGATAAATCATAGCTTTGACTAGATGGACACTTGTTGGTAAAGTATTGTCTCTGCTTTTTAATATGCTGTCTGTGTTGGTCATAGCTTTTCTTTCAAGGAGCAAGTGTCTTTTAATTTCATGTTTGCAGTCACCATCTGCAGTGATTTTGGAGCCCCCCAAAATTAAGTCTCTCACTGTTTCTCTTGTTTCCCCATCTATGGCCATGAAGTGATGGGACTGGATGCCATGATCTTTATTTTCTGAATGTTGAGCTTTAAGCCCATTTTTCACTTTCCTCTTTCACTTTCATCTAGAGGCTTCTTAGTTCTTTGCTTTCTGCCATAAGGGTGGTGTCATCTGCATATCTGAGGCTATTGATATTTCTCCTGGTAATCTTGATACCAGCTTGAGCTTCATCAAGCCTGGCATTTCACATGATGTACTCTGCATACAAGTTAAATTAGCAGGGTGACAACATACAGCCTTGACATATGCCTTTCACGATATGGAACCATTCTGTTTGTTGTTCCATGTCTGGTTCTAACTGTTGTGTCTTGACTTGCATCCAGATTTCTCAGGAGGCAGGTCAGGTGGTCTGGTATTCCCACATCTTTCAGAATTTTCCATATTTTGTTGTGATCCACACACTCAAAGGCTTTGGTATAGTCAATAAAGCAGAAGTTTCTTGTTTTGTTTTGTTTTTTTCTGGAGCTCTCTTGCTTTTTCAATGATCCAGCAGATGTTGGCAATTTGATCTCTGGTTCCTCTGCCTTTTCTAAATCCAGCTTGAACATCTGGAAGTTCACAGTTCATGTATTGTTGAAGCCTGGCATGCAGAACTTTGTACATTACCTTGCTAGTGTGTGAGATGAGTGTAATTGTGTAATAATGTGAACATTCTTTGGCATTGCCTTTGTGAGTGACTCTCAAAACAATGACCTACTTTTTCGCTCATAAAAACCTATTATGGCTGCACTGTGCTTCTCCTCTGTGTCCTTAATTCCAGGACCACAGCTGAAGGAGAAGCCTTGCAACCGAAATGACCAAAGAAGAGTAACGACAAAGTCTATCAACAACTCTTCTTTAAAATTAATTTTGGTTAGAGTATAGTTGATTTATAAAAATGAATCAGTTGCACATATACATATATCTCCTCTTTTTTAGATTCTTTTTCCACATAGATCATTACAGAGTACTGAGTAGAGTTCCCTGTGCTATATAGTAGGTCCTTATTAATTATCCTCACTGGCTTCCCTGGTGGCTCAGAGGTTAAAGCGTCTGCCCCCAATGTTGGAGACCAGGGTTTGATCCCTGGATCGGGAAGATCCCCTGGAGAAGGAAATGGCAACCCACTCCAGTAGCCTTGCGTGGAGAATCCCATGGAGAGAGAAGCCTAGTAGGTTACAGTCCACGGGGTTGCAAAGAGTCGGACACGACTGAGTGACTTCACCTCACCTATTAGTTATCCATTCTAAAGTATAAAAGTTTCTTCAAAAGTGTCACATATTACTCCTACTCATATCTCATCATAGTCAAACAATTGACAGGGTTAAACTTGATCACAACAGAGTGAAAAACAAAATTCCTGCACAAGGAAAACACTTTGAGAGCAGCAGAAATTATTTTTGAGCCGTAATGAAATGTCACACAAAGCAGAGGAATGAGAACAGTAAGCTTATATTTTTGAAATATTAGTAGCTTCAGGACAAAGAAGAAAGATGCTAAGATGGTAAGGGGGGAAACCAATCAGAAGTTTGCTGTAAGACTGAAGCTTAGAGAAAGCAGACACTCTGAGATGGTTGCAGAGGTAAGAAGCAAGCTGGAGAGACACAGGATACACTTTGGTGGTAGAATGGGCAGGATGACTTTGTTTCAAAGCTGAATAGCAGTGACATATGAATGGCAATAGCTCAGGGAATTTGGACCTGACATTTGACATTTGCTATTTAAATTGTATAAAAGGAGAAAGATGTGAATTTAGAACAAATGGAAGAGTTATCCCTGCAGAAATGTTCACTAGTGAACGTTGGGAGCAGGTGACCACTTTCTGGTTTCCGTGGTAATGCTACACTAGAAGAGCACAGTGTAGAATCCAAGATGCCTGAAGCAATCTACTTAATCATGATGACCCACCTCATTTTTCAAATTGGGACTATACTATCTACACTCCCTAATGCAGAAGTCAGAACATTTTATAATGTAAAGTCTTCAAACTTCTAGAATAATTTTCTCTCTACAAACCACTTCAAAGAAAAAATGACAGCGCTCCCTGAGAAGGCAATGTGATACAGAAGAAGGGGCATTAAATCTGACATGGGAAGATGCTGATGTAATTTTGATGTGAATTTAATCTATTTATCTTAATAAATTTAAGTACCCCTTATAATAAAAACATAACCTTAGAAAAATTATTTAGGTTTTAGAACACCAATGTTATCATCAACAAAAATAAAATTACCTGCTTGCTGTTATGAGAATTAAATGAGATGATGACTGATAGCCCCTAGTTCAGGATTAGTTGAGTCTGAATGGCTTGAAATTATCAGATTATGTAATTTTTAATTAACATTCTTATTTTGAGATACTTGTAGATTCACCTTAGTTTGTAGGAAATAATCCAGAGAGATTTACATTTACTCAGTTTTCACAATGGCAACATTTTGCAACACTAAAGAACAATGTATCAATTATGATACTGGCATTTATTCAGTCAAAATGCAGAATATTTTCATCATCACAAAGGATCCCTCATGGTATCCTTTAAAAATCACACTTCCCTTTCAGTCCCAGCCCTTTAATCCCTGACAAATACTTAATCTGTTTTCCAATTCTATAAATATGTCATTTAAAGAATGTTATATAAGTGGAATTATAATGTATGTAATGTTTGGGATTAGTTTTTTCATTCTGCATAATTTTCTGGAGATTCATCCAAGTTTTGCTGTGTATACCAATACCCTCCTCCCACCTCCCACCCCACATCATCTCCCTGGATCAGTTTTAAAAAAATCAGTGAAGATTTTTGTAGCTCTGTTTCAAAGTTCTATATTCTGTTCATCTATGTCTCTCCATCAATACCCCAATATATTTGATACAATAGTAATATAATGATCCAAGACACCAGGTAGGCTGATTCCTCCCACTGTATACTTATTTTTCAAAATTGTGCTAGCTATCCTATTTCCTTTGCCTTTCCATGTTAGAAAATTTTAATCTAGATATACAAAAAATGCTTCTGGGGTTTTGATCATAATTGCCTTAAAACTATATATCAATTTGAGGAGAATTGGCATCTTCAGCATTTTATTCTTCTAATCCATGAGCACCTCATTTCTCTCTGTACATTTAGATATTCCTTGATTCATCTCATCAGCAATTTGTGGGTTTTAGAGTATATACCCCACACAGTTTTTGTTACATTTTATCTTAATATTCCCATTTTGTGAGCAATTATAAATGCATTTTTAATCTCAGTGTTCATGTATTCATTTATAGTAAATTGAAATATAAGTGGTTTGATTTTTGTATGTTAGTCTTGTGTTCAGCAACCTTGCTGAATTCAGTTATTAGCTCCAAGAGTTATTATTATATTCCTTGGAATTTTCTACATAGACTATAATGCCATATGCACATAGGAACAGTTTTCTTTCTTCTGGTCTATATGCCTTTTTATATACTTTTCTTGCCTATTACACAGGCTAAAATTTCCATCATTATGTTAGTAAGAATGGGAAAGCAGTTATCCTTGCTTTGTCCCTGACCTTAGGGAAAAGCATACAGATTTTTACCCTTAAGTGAGTCAGACACAATTGAAGCGGCTTAGCAGCAGCAGCAGCATGATGTCAGCTGCAAGTTTTCTATAGATATTCTTTATCAAGTTATAAGAATCTCCCTTTTTTCATGTTTTTCTGACAGTTTTTTTTTTAATCATGAATGAGTATAAGATTTTTGAAAATGCTTTTTCTCCACCAATTGATACAATTATGTGATATTTCTCCTTTAGCCTGTTAGTTACAGTGGATTTACTAATTTTTGAATACTGAACCAACTTTGTATCCCTGGAAGAAACTTCACTTGGTTATGGCACACAACTCATTATATATCTCTGAACTTTATTTGCTAATATTCCATTAAGGATTTTTGCATCTATATTCATAAGAGATATTGGTCTGCTGTTCCTTTATGTACTGCCTTGTCTGGTTTTCATGTTAGAGTAACACTAGCATTATACAATGATATAGAAAGTGTTACTTCCTCTTCTATTTTTTGGAAGAAATTGCAGATAATTGGTGTTAATTCTTCTTTAAATGTTTACCAGAAATTTCCAGTGAAACCTTCTGGGCCTGGCAATTTCTTTTAGGGAATTTCTAAATTATGAAGCAAATTCCCTTAATAGTTATAAAGTTATTCAAATGATCTATTTCATATTGTACAAGTGTGGCATTTTGCATTTTTCAACTGTTATTTTTCATTTCATCTAAGTTGTCAAATTTGTGAGTACAGAGTTGTATATGGTATTCCCTTATTATGCTTTCAACATCTAAAGACCTGTTGTGATTTTTTATTTAATTTCTGATATTGATAACTTACATCTTTGTTGGTCCTTGGGTTCTAAAGTCCCTCCTCTGTCCCTCTTTTATCTTTCAGAAACTTCTTCTGTGTTTTTTCTTTATAACATCCAGGATTTTGCCTTGTACATAGCAGGAAAAACAGGGAAAGGTATGTCTCCTTCATCATCTTGGAAGCAAAAGTCCATATTGTACTAATTTTCAAAATTTTAATAAACAGAATTTTCTTTAGAATTAACATAAGCATTTTGAAAGGAGCATACATTCTCCCACACTAAAATAGAAACAATATTTCCTTCATTGGAGATTTAATTCCACATCATCTAAATTTATATTGATGGTTCTTACCAGCTGTTTTTCAATGATAAGAAGCATTTTATTGCAAGTATGTCATCAGACTTATACTTGCATTTCAGATATGATAAAAAAAATTTCTCTGAAGAAAATACTTAGTATGGAGAAAATCATAGGATACCTTGCAAACACCGCCTTGGAGCTGATGGTATAAGGATATCCTGGCTATAAAGTATCCGAGCCATTTGGTCAAAGCCACAGATGAAGGTGCAAATGTTCTCTGCAGTTCTCAGAATCAGCTGTGTTTGTGAGACTGACACTGGTTTAATGATAAACATACTTTATAGCAGAGTCGGAGCTGCCATTAATTTTAAAGCAGTTGATGACTTTCACTGTTAAGTGCCATTATCACCGAATGATACAACACTTATCACAGCAGTTGCTGCCAACATTCTCCTTCTCTCACATTCCAGGCTATGTGACTTCCAGGTGATGAGGATCAGATTGCTTTCAGTGAGAAGTGGTTGATATATTACGACAGAAAACATATCCCATTGTTCCCCTACTGATAAGGTGCCACAAATTCAATAAAACTGAGTCTGATGGAGAATTTCTGTTTCAATGCAAAGATTGTTCAGTTATTTGTATATATAATCCATTAACCTCCACTCCCATTCCAGTAGCTGACAGATTAAATAGATCACCTTACATTCACCATCAATCTTGGTACATCATCAGTAGGATGGCCAAATTTAACAAAAGAAAGTTCAGAATACTCAGTTAAATTTGAATTTCAAATGAACAGCACATCATGTTTTAGTGTAAATCAATCCCAAATATAGCATGAGACAAACTTATATCCAAAAGTGTCTATTGTTCATATGAAACCCGATTTAACCAGGCATCTTAGATTTTATCCAGCAGCCCTATATCAGAATCCTTAACACTGCACCTTCAGGAACTGCCTGTCAATCTGTTGGAATCTGACTGTTACAAATATATCATGTAGGGTGTCATAAGTATAGAAGAGAGAGGACAAGTGGGAGTTTTAGAGCAGGGAATGAAATAATGCATTTATGTCTGAAAAATGAGACACTGGCAGCATATTTCTGTAAGAGTAAAGTAAAGCAATCTCTATATTTCCTACCTGATGCAGCAAAATCTCTGAATATATTCCAGTTACATGCTAATCACTTAATCATTATTACTAAAGACCAAAAGTGTGTGTGTGTGTGTGTGTGTGTGTGTGTTTGATTGTGTTGTTTAGCTAATATGTGCTCTAGTGTGTGCTTAGTCGCTTCAGTCATGTCTGACTCTTTGCTACCTTGTGGACTGTAGCCCACCAGGCTCTTCTATCCCTGGAATTCTTTAGGCAAGAATACTAGAGAGGGTTGCTATGCCCTCCTCCAGGGGATTTTGCTAATATAGTGGTTCTCAAAGCATAATCCCTAGACCAGCAGCAGCATCACCTGTGACCATCTTAGAAATGCAAATTATCAGGTCCCTTCCCCCACACCCCAAGACCTTCTAAATCAGAAATTCTGGAGTGAGTGCCCAGGAATCTAGACCTAAAATCTCTCGAGGAAATCCTGGTGTACACTCAGATCTGAGAACTGTTATGTCATCAGCACAGCAAAGAACAGTAGTTGCCCTGCTAGAGAAAATTCTTGAAAGAGAAAACTTCTTTCATTCTTCTGCCTCCTTAGTGTTCTGTAAATTAAATCAGAAAAGTCAGTGAACCTACAGCTGGCTTTTAATTTCAGTTAGGTATCAACTCAGTACAAAACTAAAATTTTCCCACAGAAAGGTGTAAACCCTGAGTGAATGAATGCCATGTCTTCCCCTTTTGTAATCCCTGGTGGGAGGAAGGTGACCCATGCTCTCTCTGCTCCCTGATCAGTGGTCATACCTGGTTATCATGACCTTCCCAAGCATAAGTCGTGCACAAAGTGTCCAGTTTCTAGATTCAATGTCCTCTTTAGCTCAATCAACAATAATTTTAACTGTTATCTTATCTAATGGAACACATCAAGTCAGACAGACATTGTCATTATCTTAAATTCACCTTTGTACCAGCTTTTTTAAAAAAAAAAAAAGACAAAAACAAAATAAACAATAACCACAAAATGAAGACACAACTCCAAACGGATTTCACTTTTACAGACTTAACACTAATAAACTGACATCTTCCACAGGTATTGTCATTTTAATTCACATCAGAAGAGAAAAGATTTTCTACTCCCAATTTATGAATAAGATCGGATTAAGAGTGCCTATGTAATTTACTTGAGATCACATAGTAGTACAGAGTAATTCCCATTCTTTTGTTTTAAATTCATGAAGAGAGACCCCAGGAAACCATAGGCCCCGACCCTTGACCCTAATTAAAGCACAACCTCAGACCTGCACTCTCTTTCTTTCTACCTGTGGCCACAACCAGGTATATCGTTTAATTTCCAGGACTTGCAGGTAATAAACTCTTTCCCAAAGCTTACTGGTGGTTATTGCTGAAGTGCATCGTGCAGTCTAACAGGAGCCACAAGGGCTGGTCCAACCTTAGTACTGATTATCTGTCGGCTGAGACAGGTGTGAAACAGATACACTATAGAAAACCATGGATGAACTTTGAGGAGGGAGCTGACTGATCATATTTGCTGCTGCTGCTAAGTCGCTTCAGTCGTGTCCGACTCTGTGCGACCCGTAGATGGCAGCCCACCAGGTTTCCCCATCTCTGGGATTCTCCAGACAAGAACACTGGACTGGGTTGCCATTCTTCTCCAAGGCATGAAAGTGAAAAGTGAAAGTGAAGTCGCTCAGTCGTGTCCGACTCTTAGCGACCCCCACGGACTACAGCCCACCAGGCTCCTCTGTCCATGGGATTTTCCAGGCAAGAGTACTGGACTGGGTTGCCATTGCCTTCTCCAGATCATATTTTAGTATTTGCTTATTTTGGTGGGAGAATGGAAATGAAATAAGGAAAAATTGATAAAGAAGCTATCTTAGCAGTTCAACTGGGAAAAGTCTAAGTAAATTCAGTGGTTCAGAGACAGAAAGAAGAGAGAAAGGATATGAGAGGTAAACAATAGAATGGATAGGAATTGCACTTGTTAAATACAAAATTTAAGAAAGCAGGAAAATTTGTTCAGTTCAGTTCAATTCAGTAGTTCAGTCGTGTCCGACTCTTTGCGACCCCATGAATAACAGCACGCCAGGCCTCCCTGTCCATCACCATCTCCTGGAGTTCACTCAGACTCAAGTTTATCGAGTCCATGATGCCATCCAGCCATCTCATCCTCTGTCGTCCCCTTCTCCTCCTGCCCCCAATCTTTCCCAGCATCAGAGTCTTTTCCAATGAGTCAACTCTTCGCATGAGGTGGCCAAAGTACTGAAGTTTCAGCTTTAGCATCAGTCCTTCCAAAGAAATTCCAGGGCTGATCTCCTTCAGAATGGACTGGTTGGATCTCATTGCAGTCCAAGGGACTCTCAAGAATCTTCTCCAACACCACAGTTCAAAAGCATCAATTCTTCGGTACTCTGCCTTCTTCACAGTCCAACTCTCACATCCATACATGACCACAGGAAAAACCATAGCCTTGACTAGATGGACCTTAGTTGGCAAAGTAGTATCTCTGCTTTTTAATTTGCTATCTAGGTTGGTCATAAGTTTTCTTCCAAGGAGTAAGCATATTTTAATTTCATGGCTGCAGTCACCATCTGCAGTGATTTTGGAGCCCCCCTAAATAAAGTCTGACACTGTTTCCATTGTTTCCCCATCTATTTCCCATGAAGTGATGGAACCGGCTGCCATGATCTTCGTTTTCTGAATGTTGAGCTTTAAGCCAACTTTTTCGCTCTCCTCTTTGTATTCATATGTATTATTTTGTATACCAGTATTGTCACTTAGCAATATAATTATGAATATAAAGCAATGATTTTAAATATTATTATATAAAATAATTTAATATTGAATTTTATATACCACTATAAAGATGAACTATGATTTGTAGAACCAAATCTCTACTTTCTCTCAACTTTTAAAGGTCTCATAACTAATATTACAGCTAATATCTTTGAATATATATTTGCACACTTCTCTGATTATTTCATTATATCCTTAGAGTTAATTCAGACTGAATAAAATATAAGTAAATTTTATGGATTTTCATTTTCTAAAAATTTTTCCATATTGGCATTTTTGCTCCCTTGAGAGTTTTGTTTCTTTTATTAATTTAAATATCTACCAACCATGTTTGACAGAGGCTATGTATTTACTCTCTCCCAGAGCACTGACATTGTTAAAGATTATATAACTTTTACAGGTAAGAAATGACAAAAACTATTGTTTTATTTACATTTCTTTAATAATCATTATATTAAATAGTTTTGTATGATGTTAATAACCTTTTGTGCATCTTTCATCTTGCAAGGCTGATTATGATACTTTGTGCCCATTTTGCTATTAGGTCTTTTCTCTCATTGATTCTTTAAAAAGTTACCACATACAAGTGTTATGATTCTTTGTCAGTAACCCTTACATATATTTCCCCAACATTTTACTTTTTTATTTTTATGCTGTGTTGTATACTACATGTTTATACCCACCAAATTCATATGCTGAAATGCTCAATTTCCAGATGGTATTTGGAGAGTGAGCCCTTGGGAGGTAATTAGAGGAGAACTTATGAATGTAATTAGCACACTTCTTAAAGAGAGCCCACAACACTCCCTCACCCCTTCCACGATGCGAGGTCATAGCAAGAAGACAGCCACCTATGGACCAGACATGGATTTTCCAGCCTCCAAAATTGTGACAAATAATTATATGTCACAAAACAACCTAAATAGACTAAGACATGCTTTCTTTCTGATTCGTGAAAATATTCATTTTTATCATTTAACCTATCAGCTTTTCTGCTACAGATAATGCCTTGCATGCCAGGTTAAAAAAAGTTTACTTCAAAATTTTGTGAACATTTAGTATATTTTTCTTTTAGTACTTGACTGTTTATGTAAATAGTTGATTCATATTAAATTTATTTGGAAAAAAGATGAAATAGGGATCTATATTCATTCTTCATGCCATACAGTTTGTTATTGTATTAACATGATATTTGAAACCACAACAGGTTTGAATAATGACTAAAATCACCAGGTAGAATTTCTCTATTACCAGGTAGAATTTCTCTATTTACTGAGAAAGTTTCTCTTACTTCTCAGTTCTAAGATGGAAAGGTTGTGGATGGAAGCCTGATTTCAGTTGATTCACAACAGAACTGCAGGAGGCTTGGAGATAAAATGTGTGAGCTATTCTTTGAAGAGTTCTGCTCTAAGCTACAGCAAAGAAATGTGGTAGCAGCTGGGAGAAGTGTAGTCAGAACTTCTGAGTGCTCTGAAATAATTCTTCACACAGTTTTGCTTAGTTTGTTTTCCTGAAGGTTGAATAAACAATTCTAAATGAGAGGTGTGGATACACACTGAAAGATAATGGCTCTTTTCAAGCATGAAATCCTCTTTCTCGAAGACCTCATGGAAAGGATTATAAAAATATGTAAAACAAATAGAACTACAGTTCAGTTCAATTCAGTTGCTCAGTCGTATTCGACTCTTTGTGACCCTATGAATTGCAGCATGCCAGGCCTCCCGGTCCATCACCAACTCCCAGAGTTCACTCAAACCCGTGTCCATCGAGTCAGTGATGCCATCCAAGCATCTCATCCTCTGTCATCCCCTTCTCCTCCTGCCCCCAATCCCTCCCAGCATCAGGGTCTTTTCCAGTGAGTCAACTCTTCACATGAGGTGGCCAAGGTATTGGAGTTTCAGCCTCAATGTCAGTCCTTCCAATGAACACCAAGGACTGATCTCCTTTAGAATGGACTGGTTGAATCTCTTTGCAGTCCAAGGGACCCTCAAGAATCTTCTCCAACACCACAGTTCAAAAGCATCAATTCTTTAGCACTCAGCTTTCTTCACAGTCCAACTCTCACAAACATATGACCACTGGGAAAACCATAGCCATTACTAGATGGAACTTTTTTGGCAAAGTAATGTCTCTGCTTTTGAATACACTATCTAGGTTGGTTATAACTTTCCTTCCAGGGAGTAAGCGTCTTTTAAATTCATGGATGCAGTCACCATCTACAGTGATTTTGGAGCCCCCCAAAATAAAGTCTGACACTGTTTCCACTGTTTCCCCATCTATTTCCCATAAAGCGATGGGATCAGATGCCATGATCTTCGTTTTCTTAATGTTGAGCTTTAAGCCAACTTTTTCAATCTCCTCTTTCACTTTCATTAAGAGGCTTTTTAGTTCCTCTTCACTTTCTGCCATAAGGGTGGTGTCATCTGCGTATCTGAGGCTATTGATATTTCTCCCGGCAATCTTGATTCAAGCTTGTGCTTCTTCCAGCCCAGCGTTTCTCACGATGTACTCTGCATAGAGTTAAATA